>JARHVA010003459.1:210000-332500 GCA_037957365.1 Torreya grandis | reverse complement strand
ATTGCCTAATTAGGGTATTGTTGTTTGAGGAGCACAAACAACTACTCTATGTACTATGAACAGTCTAAATGTGAGCATGGAATAATTTTAATAAATAATAAAGACATTATGAATTCATTTGGGTTGCTTATAAGAATGGTTCATCATGCAAAAAGTGAAAGAAATTCATTAAAATTCCATAGGATTAGGTATGAGCTAAGTATGTCAAAAGAGTGGTCACAATTGCATTGTTTTATCTTAAATGTTAATTTATGTGTCTACATTATGCTATAATTAATTTTACTTTGATAATGTTGACATGAGAGACATGGATTAAGATTTATACTAGTTGATTTTAGGTTTGATTTGTTTCAGGTAGTGGGTTTACTATAAGTAGTGTGTTATTGATTTAGAAGAGTTTGATATTTCCTACTTATAATCTGAAATAAATTTTAAGGATTATAATTTTTAGTAAGTTTAGATCATATTTAAATAATTTTCATTATGATGTCATCCTTGTTTTAAAATAGAAACTTATCTACTTGGGCATGACCATGTTCATTTTTAAACATAACTTTTTTTAATTTGATAAGGTGAAATTTATGTTTTATAAGGATCATAAAACTATAAAGTTAAACAAGTACCCAAGACATATTAAACAAGACCAAAGAGTGATAGGCCAAATAGGCCAAAAAACCAACAAAATTTCTTCTAGTATTCTGTTAAGACACCAAAACAAAAAGAACCAAGGATAAAAAATAGAATTACACTAAATTTTCTTTGAGGAATCCATGTAGCTTACCTATTTCTTAGTCATAATAGGATTAATCTTGTCTCCATGCTCCTTATGATTTATGTTGTTGATCTTGCCTCTAGTTTAAACACTAGGGCCCTTCACCATATTTTCATCATGTTCCATTCATCCCTTAACATTTTCATGATGTTTTGTTCTTATTTTATGTTTGTTTTTAATGCTTAGGGGGAATTTGATTTTGAAGAGGTGATTCTTATGATTTACTTCATGTTATTTCCTAGAGTTGCTCCTGAACTCACATTGCCTCCTTCAGCCATCGTGGGGTTGCTCCAGGTTTCCTTTAGTTTGTCAGATTCTAACTTTATATTGTTCTACTCTTCCATGAAGGAATAAAGTTAATGCCCCAAGATCTATAGTTTCTCATGAAATTATTATATTTTTTGCCTAAAGCCTTTGTGGTATTTCCCTAACACTCTAATAGCTTCTTATTTCCTAGCTTCAATAACCTTCATCTTCTATATTTCAAAGTTAGGGTTGTCAATTCCTAAGGTGTCACCCAGGAGTTTTCTTTCTTTCTTATAGGTTTTATTACCCTAGGAGAAGGGCTCTTTGTTTTTCCTTTTTCCCTTCCTATCTTTAGCCCAAATGGGCTTCTGGATCTTACCTCTGTTCCTTCCAAAATATAAATAGGGACATCCCCCAATTATTTCTCCTTACTTATTTTAATATAGGTGATCTCAATGCCTCTTTGGGTTTTCCATTTCCTAGATATAAGGAAGATAAGCCATTGATGAATAATATCATAGGAGGTTTTGTTTGGAAGGCCAAACATATATTTTCTAAGGATATAAAAAGGAAATATAGTAAACTAATGTTGTGTCCCTTAAAATTATTGAATAGAGAGTGATGAGAGAAAATATGTGTAAATTTTCCCTAAAGATTTATATATTTCATCACTTTTAGACAAATTTATAGCTAACACCTAGGGAAGTTGACTCTCAATAAGCCCATTTTCTATATCTAAAAGGAGTCAAATTAAAATAAGGTTTGCATAAGTTATTCCTTCTTTATCTTATATTTTTGTGCCTTCATCCTATCACATGATATTTTTGTAACCTCTCCAACTAAATCCTCCAAGAGCTCGAACATGAGTCCCTTGAATGTCACTTTCCTCTATTTCCATCCCATCAAAAAATATTTTATGAGCAACTCATCATGACCTTCAATATGTAGCATTAAATCTGTAAGCTCACCTTTTTAAAGATTATTCCATAATTTTCTATTTATTTGGATCTCAGTGCAGGATATTGGATCAATTTTATCCCTATCACCCCCATTGCTTTGTTTTTCTTCTTATTTGAATAGTGTGATAAAACAAAATGGTTTGAGTAGAGAGTTGATTTGTTATAGTCCTCATTATCATGAATTTTGTTAACATGACACCATGAAAGATGACATCAACTATACAAATATTTCAAATATGTGTCTTCATCATGACACTTGGTGTGGAACAATCTAGGATTAGATGTTAACCCTATTTACATGCTTGTACTCATCATATTTTCATCATTTTATTTGATTTGGTTTGAAATGCTATCAATATCATCATCATGAATTTGTTATTGATTAATATATTAATCAAAATGGAATGGATTTTGATTAAAATTATTTTACATGTTAAGGTTTTTATTTATTATTTCTTGATATCTTATTTTTGGTGTCATTTATTTTATTTAAGTTTGATTTAGACTGGTTTGGTTTTAAAATAGTTTTGCACAAAGGGAAAAATAATTACACACACAACACACACCTTATACTAGTCAAGTGGGTACAAAACTATATATTTACCTACATATATACCTCAAGGATAATAACAGGTAATCTTAAGGAATGTTTTTTTTCCTGACACCAATACACAATTCCATCTAAATATTTTTTAGGCTATCTTTACACAAGATCAATAGGGAAGTCCTCATTATAAATTTTAGTATGTGAGACCCAAATTCATGATGCAAGGGTTTCATCTAAATAATAGGTATTTAAGGTCAAATCCACCTCACTTCACTTGATGATTAATTAAGCTTAGATATTTAATATAACAACTCCAAGGAATTTGTATAGTCTATCATAATAGAGACTTTGGCTAGTGTTTGGTGATGAAACCTAGGTCACTAAATCACTAAAAATAGAAAAATAAAAGGTATAACCATTTGTGAATTCTAATATTTCCTTACGATGTGACTAAATATCATACATAGTTTATGCCTAGGACACACAAATGATCTAAAATCATTTTTGATTCTCAAGAATTCATTTCATCACAAGAGAAAAGCATATGTAGATTTCAGTCACCCACACAATAAATAGAAATATAAAATAAATATTTTCCTAATTATTAAATTATGTTTGTTTACTTATGTGTTTAGGTTTTTTATGATTTCATATTTGCATGTAATGTAGTTGCACAACATGCATTAGTAATTTTTGAATTTTAGGTCTTTATCACACATTTCCTACAAGTTAGAATATAGAAAGATAAAATGTTAATACTTAGATAAAAAATTCAAGTAATTAAAACACAAATTCCAATAATCAATACACATACACCAATTATCAAAAAAATTATAATCAAAATATAATTGTTACTAATCAAATCAAAAACATTGTTAACCAATATACAAATAATATTAAACAATACATAAATTATAATGTTAAGAAATAATTAATACAATATATAAACTTTAAAATTCAGCACAAAAATGAAAGACTTGAGCACATGAACACTATTTAACAATATATAAATATTTAGGATCATAAAATAGTTAAAAACCACCTACACATAAGATAAAAATTTCAAACTACTAGATATAAATGTTGAAGATCAGAACATAAATGCCAAAAATCAATACAAAAATGCCAAATCCTATATAACACAACACAATATGAATAAATTACAATATGTGAGATGAAACACATTTACCAAGATTGAGAATTCTAAAACATAAAATGTAAATGCCAAAACTAAGAAAACATAAACAGAGGCCAAAAAGTGACAAAACAGTTAGATTTTCAAGCCAAGAGGTCTACAACCTAAATTTAGAACACCTAGAAACCAAGATGAACAACAAAAAAGTTTGAATAAATATTCTAAATTGAATAAATATGGTGGAATAGATATAAATGGGAATGATCCCACTAGACATTCCAAAAATGTGGATGATAAAACTTAGAGCTTAAAAAAGAAAACTTGAGCACAACACTAGTTCTTATTTTAAACCTAAATGTCACCTCTGATTGAGAAAATGAAAGATAAAACTTATTACCTTCACATACCAAGTGAATATATCCTTTATTTATGTGTATTTTCTTACAATTTATATTTTTTGGTTTCTCAAGACTCATGCACGATTTGGGCAATATGTACATGTATTCAATTGTAGGATGACCAAGATTTCCACTTCAGATTTGAGATGATTAATGATGATACAATGAAGGAATGAAGGTTGGATTTATAGAATTTATAATAGGAGGAAGTATGGTTGAGATAATTTGGTCAGATTAGAAACTTTAAATTTAGATAATATTCAGTTAGCTAGTTAACTAATATTTTCCATTTATTTATAGAGTTAACTAATTAGTTGACATTTAGAGACATAGTTAATTGATTTTTTTCCATTTATTGAAGGATTGATCAAAGAGTTAACTAATTTTTTCCTTTTTATGAAGTATTTAACTAATTGATTGAGACTGTCTTGGATGGGTTTCATTTTGAAAAATTATTTGAGTGAATGATGACATGTGATGGCATAGAGTAGAGTATGGATGAAGATAATTAATATTTATTTATTTATTTATTTTATTAATTAATTATATGTGCATGGATTTATATAAGTTTTAATTAATTAATTAATAAAAATTAATTAATTAATCATGGGGTGATGTTAATGGGTTTAAATGGGGTCATGGCATAATTAGTTGATTAATGTGGTGTTAGTGCAAACTAGATAGGAATGCATTGGAATAGTATTAGGGTGGATTAATTAATGATGGATTGGATGACAATGATGAAATTAGGGTGATAAAATTAAGGTTTATAAAACACTAACATACTTATATCATATGTAATTTGATGAATGGGGATAGAGAAATCATTGAACTATCCTCCATTGATGAAAATTTCCTGCACTCTCAAAATTTGATTAAGATAAACAAATCAAGACTCAAATAAGGGTTTTGTGAATGTGTCTACAGTGTAATCATATATTCCATAAAAATTAAGATAAATGGGATTTTAATATATAAATTTAAATATATAATGTATGTGGATATCAATTGTATTTGGTCATTTGTGTTCCACTAGGTTATGAGAAATATGGATAACACTTTGATTATCATACCAAAGATTTGTGGGTTGGGTATATAGAAATATAAATTTTGAAATCAAGTGTCAAATCATAACTAACTCATATTTGATAATGACAACACCATGTTACTGAAATTCCATTGTAGATAGACTAATATTAGTCTTCTTGCAAGAATAAATCACAAGACTTGCTCCAAGATGATAGATGTATATGATGGTTGACTTATGATCATTTAGATCTCCTAACCAATCACTATCTATGTGAATAAAATATACTATGTTCTCACTAAAAGTGTAACCATAACTTGATTCTTTTCATCCTAAATTTTACTCAATACCATAGTTAGTAGTATTGTGAAGATACCTTAGAATTATTTTTTCAACTTGCCAATGGATTTCATGGGGGGGTCCTAACAATAGTGTGATAACAATTTTATAGAAAATGAAATATAAATATGAGTATGAATCAAGAAAAAAATAATTCCTACCAATTCCATATTAAATGTACCATCAACTAAAAGATAATAACACTTACAAAAAAATATTTTATCTGGTTTAATGTTGCTACCATAAGCCAACCACCCATAATATATGCATATATATTATTATATAATATTAAAAAAAAAATAACAAAAATTCAACCAAGTAGGATATCTACCTCTTTTGATCAAAAGCATTGGCCTAATTCTTATAGTATAACAATAATTCTCATCCACAATAATGCCTTAACCACTAGCACTTTATATTATTATATATATAAGAGAGAAGGGTAGGGTTAGGGTTAGGGTTGGAGTTAGGTTTAGGGTTTTGGTGAGTAGTTAAAAATATAATAAGACAAAACTATTGTTAAAAAAAGTTAATTAATTATTTACTTAATTGGAAATATTCCCTAATAATATGTTGTTGATAAGTATGCACCAATTGGTGTCTACCCATGAATTACAAATATATATATTACAAGTGCATTTTTATATTTAATTACTCATACAATAGTGTATGAGTAATTAAATATAATGATATTCCCACTTAAGACATAATGAAATGAAGGGAAGAACAAATGAATCACTGAACTATACCCTATTGATGAAACCTTCGTTCCCTCCCAAAATTTTCATAAGCTAAACAAATCTATTCTCAAGTAAGGGTTTTGTGAATATACCTTCAACCTGATCATCTATTTGGTATAAATTAAGACTAGAAAGCTTGTCTTATATCATTTTTTGAATGTAATTCATGTGGATCTTAATGTTATGTGTGTACTAATGCTCCACCCCATTTCAATAAATGTGGATATCACTCTAATTAACTCACTAAAGTGGTGTGGGTTGGGTATATGGAAATCTAAATTTTGAAAGTAAGCATAAAATTCAAAATGACTCATAATTAGCATAAATTTCTTCATTATACTCAAAATTTGTAGTATAAAAATCAATAGTAGTCTAATTCTTGTAATACTAAATCATGGGACCTACCCTAAGATAATAGATGTATACAATTGACTTGTCATCATTTGGTTCTACTTATCAATCATAGTCTGTGTAGTTAAATGTTATTTTTTCCCACTATAAGTGTAACCATAAATTGAGGATTTTCCTCCCAAATTTTAGTCAATCCCATATTTAGTAGTACTAAAAATATACCTTGAAATGTATTATTTATCTTTCTAATGGATTTTGTGGGGGTCTTGACAATAGCGTGATACCAAGTTTAAAGTAAATGAATGATCATGACAAGTATTAGTCAAGTACCAAAGAATTCCCACCAATTTCATGTAGATTTTACCATCAATCAAAGAACAATAACACTTACCATTAAATCTTTGTTCTAGTTTCATGTTAATTAGCATAAGAAAAAAAAAAACCCATGCATAAATAAATCTATGAAAAATTAAAAGAAAAGTAACACATATTCATCTAAGTAGCATAGTTACCTATTTTTATTAATAAGACTAGCCTAATTATAATAATATAAATATAATTCTCTACAATAATGCATCACTCATTAGCCCTCTGACACATAAGACAAATAACCAAAATACATACATAAATAAATATGTGAAAGCTTTAAAACAAAGTAACACACATTCATGTAAGTAGCATAGCTACCTCTTTTGATTAAGTTAACTTTATTTATAATTATATTATAATAATAATTCTCACTCACAATAATGCCTCACCCACTATCCCTTTGATACATAAGGTAAACAACCAAAATGAATGCAAAAATAAATCTATGAAAGCTTAAAAATAAAGTAACACATATTAATTTAAGTAGTATAACTACCTATTTTGATTAATAGGACTAGCCTGATTCTAATAGTATAACTATAATTCTCATCTACAATAATGCCTCACACATTAGCCACCTAACACACAAGACAAAAAACCAAAATATAAATAAACCTATGAAATCTTAAAAATAAATTAACACATATTTGTCTAAGTAGGATATCTAACTCTTTTGATTAAGAGCACTGGCCTAATTATACTATTATAATAGTAATTTTTATATCCACAATAATGACTCACCCACTAGTTCTTTGACACATAAAGCAAATAACCAAAATACATGCATAAATAAATATATGAAAGCTTAAAAATAAAGCAACACATATTCATCTAAGTATCATAGCTACCTATTTTGATTAGTAGAACTATCCTAATTATTCTAGTATAATAGTAATTTTCATCCACAATAATTCCTTACCCACTATACCTCTATGTTCTTATATAGATAAGAGAGGAGGCTAGGGTTTTGGTGAGTAGTTATAACTAGAATAATAAAAAAATATGATTATCAAAAGTTAACTAAGTATTTAATTAATTGATAATATTCTCTAATAATAGG
Organism: Torreya grandis; assembly: GCA_037957365.1. Taxonomy (NCBI): domain Eukaryota; kingdom Viridiplantae; phylum Streptophyta; class Pinopsida; order Cupressales; family Taxaceae; genus Torreya; species Torreya grandis. Next base: position 324,557 of record JARHVA010003459.1, on the reverse strand, counting down.
CTATGTATAATTATACACCAAATAGTGTCTACCCACAAGCTACAAATAAATGTTACAAATTCATCTTAAAATGTTATAATCCCACTAGGTTACACAATTTTTAAAAAAAAAACCAATGCTACAATTATAAAATCATCTTTACCTATATGTTGGATAAGTAGGAACCAATTAGTGCTTACCCATAGCTTAACTACAAGTTTATCTTAAAATGTTAGTATGCTATTGGGTTACACAATTTTTTTAAAACACCAATTGTACACTTATAAAATCATCTTTAATTATTTTTAAGATCACTGTTTGGCTACTAAATGCATCCAAAGCAATAAATGTAGAAATGTATCAACCCATTCATTAATAAAATGATTCATTTAGTTCCCAAACACTCTATATAAAATTTATTTAACAAATTTATTGTTGGTGTAGGCTTGTTTCCCATTAGATTTTGCCTACACAATTTTATTAGTTTGCTTAAGGCTTTAGAGGTCATTTGGGTTACTTGGAAAGATTAGTCCCACATTCACTAGAATGTGTGGTATCTTTCTCTCTCCAACCTATATATGCTATATGCACCTCTCTCCCTTCATATTTCTAAGATAGTTAATCCAGTCTAATGCAATATATAATGGATTGTTTGATCTACTTAGTTGTGAGTTGTGATAGTTGTGAGATCTGTGAGAGATATGAACTTTAAGCCTTTGTATATGAAATTTAGGATCATATAGAGTATTTAATTATTTTTTGTCATTCATTTGAAATATTATTCTATGCATGATTTTATTTACTAGCATCTTCATTGTGATGTGCACTTGCTCGACTTGTGAGATCACTCATTTATGTGCATTCATTGATCTGATGATCCTAGATACAACTCTTTTATAGTATCAGAGTGTTAATATATGTTCATGATTATTTGATTTGTTATGTTGCAAGTTTTATTTTTTGAAATCTAAAGTTTATTTGCATATTTTTGAGGTAATTTTTTAGAAGGTTTACAAAAAAAATTTGGGGTAGGTTTTTGAAATCTCAAAAACCTCAAGATTTTTTCAAATCCCTTAATCAACTAAAGCAATTGAAAAAATTGTAGGGATATTTTTCTATAAAATCTATGGTATCGATAGATCTTATTTACATTGATTACATGAGTTTGGTTATAGATCTATAAAATCATCCTCATAGCCATCAAAGTCACTATAGACAAGAGTGGATTATCTATGGTTTATTCTCTAATTGGCATTTGCTTGTTATTCAGTTACATGTATTTTTATTTTGTATTGGCAGTATAAAACTTTAAGCTATAGATCTATAAGCCAAGATATACTTATACCAATACTGAATCAATAGTCTACCTGAGATAACCAACCTACCATCCACCATATAGATATCAAGTGTTCATTTGCTCTAAGATGGCTTACCAATCAAACCACTCACTCACCACTATCTCTCAAATCACTTGTTCTACTTGATTTTGCTTGTTTATCAGACTTACACTCTGGCATCACTCAATAAGCTATTTAATCAAATCAATGGTAAGTGAATGAAAACCAATAGTGAGTGGAGATAATACAAAGATTTAACATGCATATAATAGTGATCTAGAAGCTCTAAACGGACATTTTTTGGACCTGTTCATGCCATGGCCTCTCAAAGACTAGATCTATGTTAAGAAATTCTAGGCTACATAGTGTTTTGGTATCTTTGCATGGTGTAGATCCATGGATTCAATCTTTGATACCATAAAGGAGTTATATCTAGGATCAATAGATCAATGAATGCACATGAAGGATTGATCTAACATGTCAAGCAAGTGCACATCACAATGAAGATGCTATTAAATGAAATCATACATAAAAGAATATTACAAAGGAATGAGAGAAAATAATGAAATACTATATATCTTGATTCTTGCATACATTTCACTTGAGTAGGAATTCAATAGTTTGAAAACTTTTGGTTTCTTTCATTGAAAGGAAGAGACAAAACTTGTTGTAGAGGGACCTACTAAAACATTCAGCATGTGACATTCTACACATACATTCTCTCTTTTTTGTGGAGGCACACATCGTTCATATTTTTTAGGATACTGGGATCATCACTATTAACTGGGTACCTTATCAGGCCTTATTTTTGGGACCCATTTTTTGTATCATCACCACCTAAGCTATGCTTATGGGGTAGTGTCGGTGTAGTCCTTTTTCCCACTGAGTTTTGCTTACATAGTTATATCAACTTGCTTAGGGATCTAGAGGTCATTTGGGTTACTTGGAAATATTAGTCCCACATTTACTAGAATGTGTGGTATATTTATATCTCTAAATTATAGATTCACCTCTCTCCCTTCATATTTCTAAGGTAGTTAATCTAGTCTAATGTGGATTGTTTGAGCTACTTAGTTGTGAGTCGTGACAACTTCGAGAGATATGAACTTCAAGACTTTATATAAGTAATTTAGGATGATTTAGAGTATTTCATTATTTGATCTCATTCCTTTGTAATATTATTCTATGCATGATTTAATTTAATATAATATTCATTGTGATGTGTACTTCATCAACTTGTGAGATCACTCCATGTGCATTCGTTAATCTAGTGATCTTGGCTATAACTCTTTTATTTATTGTGTTAGTTATCAATATATAGGTCCAATATAAATAGATTAAATTACCTAAATATATATTGTGAACACCAAGTGGTCCTTAATCTCTTCTATGTCCTTTTCATTAATCCATCAATTTTTAAAATACTTGAAGAAATATCATATATTTATTGTATAAATATACACAGCCTAATAGCTATGTTAGATGCTCATTTGACCCAACTCATTTATGATTTCCAAGTAACATTATTGAATATTTATAACACCTAAGGACATATACAACTTCCTTGCTTAGTATTTGATATTTAATTCCTTTTAGATATTTTTAGTGATTTCATCATTTGACTGAATGTAATTAAAATACCTAAGTAACTTAGCTAAAAATTTCCAAACAACCTAAAACTATTCAAATCGACATAAAGATACAAGTGATGGTTAATGTTTAATATCAAAAATATAGTTAATTAGTCCTTTGCATGTAAATATAAGTACAACCATCATTATATGAATGCATAAATATATACATTCATTTATACATATTAATAGGAAATTTTTTGAAGGATTAAAGATATCTTATTATATATACACTCATATTATTCTTTCTTTAGGACTCATGATATTCATGTCCACATATAATGCATATTTATGTATGTATTTATTTATGTATATATGTATATATGTATTAATGAATTATAACTTGATTTTAACCTATCTTAAGCTCATATAACTCAAATTAAGCTTTCACAACTAAGATATAGAGCTACCAGTATTCAAATGTTTATAAAGGTAAGATAATTATACCATAATTCTATATGTACAAACAAAAATAATTTCCCTATATCCCTTCTATAATTCACCAAATAATACAAGTACTTAGGCCATCATGGAGCTAAAGACAATAATTACAAACTATTTATATAAGTTCATGTTTATATGAATTTCATGAAGATAGATGGTAATCCAAGTTCCAAATTAATGTAAGACTACATAATTCCATATGCCATTTAAATTTTCATCCAATATTTTTTTCATTCAATTTTGTAATTCTAATGAATATAACATAGATTTGTTTCCCTCAAGCTAACAATATTCACACAACCTATAACTATTATATTTTTAAGCTCATCTAACTTAAGAATGTCCAGTATTTATTCTAACTATAGCCCCCCTCACCTCTATATCCATATGGATTCCATCCATAGTTATATAAACTTGAATCCTAGGGTTTGAAATAAAATGCATTGACATAAAAACGTAATTTTTATCATTCACAAACTCAACCTTATGTTTATGGGCTTAGAAATGGAACTTTGTTCCATATCTAGGGATATAAACCTAATACCCTAGTTCCAAAAAAATAAAATTGTTCAATTTAACTCATTTAGACAAAATATACTTAAACCATGTAGACACCCCATTCTAGCCATAACTAGCTTCCAAACAAACTGTAGACTGATTTTTACCAAACATTGTAAATTAAGCCTAAGAATAATTAAATGTCCCAATTTCATCCTCACATTATTTGTTAATTATCAAAATCATGTTGACGAGTCCATATTTGTGGAATTATATTGTACATGATAATAACCTATCATAAATTCATCCTCAATCACCTTGTAACCTAAAAATTGGTAGTTTGGCCTATAGACCCATTAAGAAGGTCACTTGAACAATTTTTGAAAGAGATAAAATGTTAATAAAAATGAATCAACTAATTAAACCATATTAAATGCTTAGATAAATTATCCATTTATAATCAATGAATATATAAAAATGGAAATTTAAAAATTCAAAAATTCAAAATATCAAGCTTCTTCATCATTGCCTTTATGAGTTGTCAATCTCTCACAAATATCTAAAAATATCTAATTTGAGAGCCATGCCTATTAATTGAAAATCATAATTACATGTACCCTCATTAACTCAAACAAAGTTAACTTTAAGTCACCTAGGTTTAGTTTGAACTCATTCCATGCTTAAATCCTAACCTAGCTCAACTTAGGTAAGAGTTAACTTAGGAGGCTATAAATATAAGGCCTTACCTATTGATCTTCAAAGTATTTTGGTGTAAAGTTATTATACTCAAATAAATGCAAGAATATTTATTAGTGAAAATTTATTATGCCAAAATACCTCCAAGAAGCTATTTTAGTAGTGTTACCATTCTAAATTCATAAGGCAATCTAAACTAACCAATAAACCAAGGTACCAAGGAGAGGTGGAGCAAATGGAGCTCCATTGACAAAGATTTCTTGATGCATATAGCCAAGAAATCCACTTCAACAAGAAAGTTTAGAACTACATGGAAAGTAAAAGGATGATTTATTTATTTTTTAGTTATTTTTTCATTGTATTCTTGTAACCTATGCTCTCCCTAGTGTCTAGGCTATATGTGTTATTATTTAGTATTTTCATTTTGAGTTTATTTTCTTGATTAACACTTTACTCATCTTCCCTCTTAGATTTTTTGTTTATATTAATGACATGCTCAGTGGGACCACACACCCCAAAATCATGAATGGAGACTCTTGAGAGATTTTTGGAGCCAAGAATATTTCATTCTAGAGCCTATTTTTTTGATTTATTGCTAACTTTTTTATGTCTTTGCTTGTGACTACAGATATGTGAATTTGTAACTGCATAATGGCAAATTGATCACAATAAACTATGAAATTATTGACCCAATCTATGAATTCATGCTTAAATACTAAAAAATCACTCTAGTTTAGCCTTGGCTCTATGAAATTATGAGATCAAACTCAAAAATGGCAAAATCATTGAGCAAATAATGAATTCGCTCTAACATGAAAACATTTTTTCTTTGATTTTTCTAGATGATTACAAAATTGTCTTTAATTTTCAAATTTTTTAACCTAAGTAGTAAAATCATCATTCACATCAATGAAATCATCTTTTTGGGGAGTGAAATCACATTTTGAGGGAGCAAATTCATTTTGCCTCGCTGTGAATTCATCCTGCCAAGTAGTGAAATCATTTTGCTAACTACAAAATTGCTATAAAATAGTGAAATCATTTATGTGTGTTTCTATTTTTTGTTGTAGGTTCCTTGAAGTGTAAAATTGTCACCTAAAGTGCAAATTTTTTTGCCTAAATAATGAATTCATCTACCAGGTTAGGAAAATCATCAAATTGAGTTAAAAAATCATTCAAAAACTATGAAATCATTCACTATGAGTTTTAACTATTTAGCTTTTGACTATGTTTTTATGGCAAAACAATTTTGAAATTTTTAGTGTATTTTGTAACTAAGAAATTGTTCTAAAGAAATGATTATGTGTCTTTTTGAACTAATTTGTAACAATGTATATTTTTCTAAGAAACAAGTAAACCCACAAACACTTTTTGTAGGACCCAAAGGCCAAAGAAAGACATTTTTATCACTTAAATTCATTCAAGTCACATTTAAATTTGGTGTTTAAAAATCTTTTATTTATTTATTTTTTAGTTTTCAAAGTTAACAACCCCCAAAAATACCAAGGGGATAAACTTCATATCATATTTCACTTGATATTCTAAAAATGAACTCACACTATAGTTATTTTCTCATAAGATTTTTTTTTCTTTTTTCTTTTATTTTTTGTTGTGTGTTTATATTTACAAACCAAGTATGGCATGTATTATCTCCCCCCGTCCCCCTTAGGGAACTTGGGTGATAAAAAATGTTTCACTTTTTGCCTTTGTCACCTTTATCCAAAGCATCGAAGGAAAGCCATTAAGGCACTCCCCAAAATTCAAGTGATTTGGATGATCCCAAAATGACCCTAAAGTCCTTCCATAATTTTATTTTCATGCATATTGGCTTGTAAGTGGGAGTTCATATCCTCCCCATAAGTTATTTAGAGAAGAGTGGACTTGAGAATTCATCTCTTGGCATCACTTCAACCGTACTCAATGGTAGGGGTATATAAATTGAGGTCAGCTTATTGGGGTGCTTGTTTGACTAGTTAAATAAGCTTTGTTAGTAAGAGACTACCTTAGAACATAGGTTTTTCTCAGACATTGCACTATAATGAGCAATTGATAGATGTAGTGGTTGTGCAAAGGAAAAGACCTTTTCACAACAAGTTAGTTAACATAGATCCAAATGATGTGTTGTGACCTAGTGTTAACCACACATATGAGATCATTTAAAACATATGAAAATTGATAGTTTTTAGACAACCCTAATTGTCATAGATATATTGTCAATGTAGGGAAAGAACCCAAAGTTTCATGTCATTATGCAAACTCTTTAGAGGAGAGGGGGCCTAAAAACCAAATTTTCATGAACATTTTAATTTTTTGATTAACAACACAATTTACTCTCAAAGAGTAAGTATATAGATGTAATTTTATAATATGAAGACACCTTCTTAGTTTTTAGGATTAAGATGATATAATTACTTGTTTTTGTTATTTTTCCTTTTTATTTGCATTATCTTGAGTCAAATTTATTTGTTTAAACCATGTCCAAAATAAGTCATTTTTGTAAATCACTCTTTAGTTTGAACAGGTTTTTTACCATATATTTGAAACCACACTTTTCTTTAGTCAATTTTTAAAACCTTTTGTGTGTGTGTGTGTGTCACTTGTTTGAAATGGGCATCATTACACTACCCATTTCATTCCAAATCTTGTACCTTATAGTTTTTGAAACAAACCATTTGTCATACCTTTTTATCAAGATAGCATCATTATGCTACGCATTATTTTAAAGACTTTTTACCTTGTATTCAATCATAATTTCATAACCACGTCTGCCCTTTATGGTCTATGCTTAGTATCGTTATGCCATCCATTTTGTTCTAGCTTATTATCCATTTAAAACACCAAGCCTTCTACATCAAATTTGAAATTGGTTTTGATAATTTCATATTAAAACATTGATTCGTTTATGCCTATGCCTCATGTTGTTTTGGCTTAGACATTTATTTCTCACTTTCTGTATTGTGAAACTTAGACTAGTTCCTTGCTCAATTTGAAGACTTTTTTGTACCTAAATTTGGGAAGTGGTATGTCTTCCATGTGCCTAAATTCTAGTGTCTTTTTGATAAAGGTCAATTTTATGTTTAAATATTAATTCCTAATTTGAGTCCAAGTGTTTCAAATTATTTATATTAATTATCTTGCCTCTTTATACTTAGTTTGTGCCAAGTCTAAATTTTGTGTCATGTTCCCAAAAGACCTGGCAAATCCCTTTTGTCTTAGACCTAGTTATTTTGAGCCTAGTTTTGTGCCTTGTTCCCAAATATCTAGAAACCCTTTTTGTTTTTAGACATAGATTATGAATGTTTTAAATAGTTATTTACCAAGTTTGGCATCTAGAGTTATCCATTCACTTGACCATTTATGTGAGACATTTGAAGTTAGACCTTTTGAACCAAGTTTATCATTGATTAAATTTTGGAGAATAGTTCCATTCCTAGACCAATGTATCTTTAAAACCTAGACTTATTCCAAGACCATTTTCATAGACCATTACCACCCTCTTTGGGATAACTTCCAAACCTAGCCATGTTGATTATCATCTACCAAGATCACCCTTCTTTGGGATAATTAACATATGATGTTTGCCTTTTTAATGATAATGGTACCCAAACCCCTATCTATACCATTAACTCTCCTTTGTTTTTCACAAGTAAAAAAGCTTCACAATGGAAAAATATTACCATTATATGCCCTCATCTTTTGTCTTTCATCACCAACCAAGCTTTGTAACACCCATCCATTACCATTCAAGGACCTCATCTTTTAGCTTGCATCAGTAACCAAGCTTAAAAACACCCATCCATTACCATTAAAGGCCCTCATACTTTGTCTTTAATTAGCAACCAAGCTTCACAATGCCATTCCATTATGATTCAAGGCCCTTCTAAGTCTAGTATCTCACTATCCCAACAAGGTTGCAAAATTATTCTAAATAGAGCACAACTACCATCTTAGACATGCATCTAGTCTTTGTTAAACCCATCTTAGATGATCTTATTTACAAATAAATTGTTATCCAACCATAAACCATTGTTCATCCATTACTAACCTTCCCATATTTTATAAAATCCATGCCGATCATTGAGCCACAACAAATCTATTTAGTACCCCTTCAAAATCCATCATTCAAAGACCAAGAAGTGTTCAAATCTTAGATTTTGTAACTAAGTACAATCCAAGGCCAAGATAACCAACCAATTCATAATGTTTTTGTTGAAAAACTTATTTGTTATGAGTCAACCTATGATAAATCATATTTTTATCCTTTCCCTATTGTCAAGGAGTCTCACTCTGATAAGCCAGTCTTTGCTGAGTCACATCTTAATGATTATAACTGCCTTTGGGCATTGTCTTATTTTTAAATATCCCCTTTGTGATAAGCTAGTCTCTATATATTTATATATTGACCTTTTCCCCTTCATTATAGAGTCTCACTTTGATAAGCCAGTCTTTATGGATTCATCCCTCAAGTAGGTTCATCTTTTTGAGGGGCTTTACCTAGATGAGCCAATCTATGTTGAACCTTTCTTAGATGAATCTATTTTCAAAAAATCCATTATTCCATCATAGGCCATTACTTTTCCATTACCAAACATTCAACAATACATCATTGTATAAACATCCACAATCAAGGAAGGATTAGAATTAGAGCTAGGTTTTATTTTTAAATTGATATCATATTTAACATCAAACGTAGAATCAACATTAGTCTCAACATTGGATTCATAGTCCCTTAAGTTAGACTCAACTTCAGAATCAAAATATGTTTGTGGTTAGTACAAAATGGTTACACATGAATTATAGATTAAATTTAATACATTTGTGATCCTTCCATAAATTTTAAGGATGATTAGTTCAAATTCAACACAAGTTCTCCTAGTACATTATATAAGGACTTTACTACCTTTTCCCATTCCACATACCATTAATACCAATCATCAAAGCCATTATATTGACATTCCACCTCCCATAAATGTTAATTGGGACCAATAGAATCACACCTTATTGAATTGTATCCATAGCGACATATCATTTTGAGAATATCAGAGGGGTCAAGACCACATTCATGTAGAGGATGAATAATCTCCTATTGAAATCTTTTCATAGGTGCTAAGGGGAAATAAAATTCCAAACTCAACATCTTCTAGTAAAACCTTGTTTGAGGTGATAAAAGATAATCAAATTCAAAATTTATCATCCCTTAGTGAAACCTTATTAGAGGTGCTATAGGACAATAAAGACAAATTTATTGGTGAAAACCTCTTTGAGGTGCCTATAGCTTAGCATAACAGTTCTTCACTTCTTGATGAAGACATTATCAAAGACAAAATAAATAAAACTTCCAATCTATAGCATAATTAGATGTTAGCTACTCTCAAGACTATATAATAGAACAACTTGGTATTCCCATCGAGAGAATATTTAGAAGTCTTTGTCCCTACCACAACCAAAATTATGTTGAAACCAAAATCAATAACATTGAATGTGCCTAAAAATCATAATCATCATTTGTTTCCCAACCATTATACATACCATTATAATCCATTTTTTCATTTAAGACTCATATTAAATAATCATATTAGACCTATTAGCCAATATTTATCTGTATTTACCATCCCTAGATGTACTTTCCTTTACAAATGTTACAAAGATAACTTGTCTCAAAGTTTTGAGGAAATAGAATAAATGACCATTGAAGATCAAAACAACATTAATAGACTCCAAATCAGTAGCAAGTTAATTACATAACAACTATTAATAAGAGGTGTGGGATATCAATTTAAATGATTAACTATTCTAGTTATATTATATGTTGATCAAGACATGTATCTCTACATCAATAGGATCAACAAAACCATGTGCCTTGCCTTTCTATTTACCTTGACCTTTCCATTTGATGTTCCCTTTTCCATTGTTTCATACCCTATGCCTTGCCCTTTATCCCACCATTTATTATTTCCATTATTTCATACACTATACCATTATTTCCATACCTTTACTATCAAATAAATTTGTTTTAACCTAACTACCCACCCTTTTGATCTTGGTTCTTCAAGCACCTTTAACAAGGGAAGTTAGACCAAGTTTCAATAGTTGATTCAATATTCTAGCCAGAGGCAGTATCTTGGACTAGTAAGATAGTGGTTTGGTAGTTGCATCCTTTATTTTTTATTTCATTTCATTTTAAGTGTTACTAATTATAATTTCCTTTGGGAAAATTAGTGTCCCACTCTATACTACTAATTATAAACAACTTTGGGAAAATTAGTATCATTAACCTATGTCATTATTTCCTATTTATAAATGCTTATGGGAAAATTAAGAAAAATACCTTTAACATACATTTATATATCACCTTGTCATTAATATTGCTATATTGTGCCAATTGCCTAATTCAAGAACTTAGTGCTACCTAGTTAGATTCATCCACTGTGAGGTATAACTACAGTGACTTGCAGTCTTAATAGGTCTATGTAGGTAGCACTCCAATTATGTTGAGGTTAGCTAAGTTACCCTTTGTCATGATATCACCATTTTTTGAGCTGTACCATTTAGTATCTCAGAATTATCAATTGAGTTAAGATGCTTTGATAATTTCAATAACATTTGTCAAAAATCTATAAATCTTAAAAATCATAAAATCATGAAAATTGGCTTTGAATCTCCTTGTGAGATATAAAGACATAAAAACTTTCAAGATGGTCTATCTTGTTTATTCAATTTATTGCTAAGACCACCTAGTTATTTTTCTTCCCATTTTTGGGATAACTACATCAACCTGAGGTCTGCATGGATTATGTAGGTAACATCTAGATACATGTGGTATCTTGAATTAGTTTGGTTGTACCTTCCTTTATTTTTTGACCACTTCTTTACCTTAAGGATTTTGGGACTCCTAGATATTTCACAAGTAACCACTTGTCCTTTAGTTTCCTAATCCTTATAGGAGTTAGACTTATACTCTCATCATTTTAAGATTAACCATTCTTTACACTCTCATAATTTTGTGAAAATTATCTATTTCAAATGCTCACATCATTTTATGAGACCAATTCCCATATTCTTCTACAACACAATCATGTTTTTATCGATCATCATTTCCTTCTATCTTATATCCTAGGATAACTACATTTAGATTGAAGTTGGATTTTTCATCCACATAACTATATAAGTAGTGTCCACTTGCTTAGTACATATGGAATAAGCTTGGTTATCCCTTCCTTTTATTCTCTTCCCCCATTTTGTTTGTTTATTTCATTGCCTCATATAACCTAGGGGAAATAGGAGTCATATTATTTGTGTCATTACTTCCCTATAGCCAATGGGTAACCTTGTACCATTGTTATTATGTTGTTATACCAGTGTCATTATTGGATAGCTTAGGGGTTACCATGTCACCAAGAGTAATACCTCTATAACCCATACATGAACAATTTATCTTATATTTGCACTAACATTGTGATTAACCATTGTTTTTTTTGTTTCATGTTGTTTTGATTATTTTGTTCACTTTTTATTTCTTAGTGTTTTGTTGTGATTTTTCTTTATTTATTGGTGTTTCATCTTTCAAATTTTTACTTTATTTGCCTTCATTTTCGTGACTTGACTTAATATATATGTGTTCATTATGTGATTCCTTGTGCATTATACTTAAGTCCATCCATATTCATATGCAAAAATTAACATCATGGTTTTTATCATTGGTGCATTGTTTTCAATTATTTATTGGATCATGTGTCAATATTTCTACATATTATGGCTAATTTATCATGGTGTTTTATATCATGTTTCATACCATCACATTATAAAAAAAATAGCTCAAGGAATATTACAAGTAATGATGCTACGATACTTCTCCTTGGTCATCTAAAAAATTCTTGATCTAGCCAAATCATTTCCAAAATATAGAGTAATTAAATCATAAATGAATTTTAATATTTTTTAGTTAGGATATGCATATCCATACTAGCAATTTGGTCAGATTCATCGTTCTCCTATATCTAGATTACTCTTACTCTATGAATGTGGATTTAGTTAGTAATCCCCCTTTTTTGATTTTACCATATTGTTCCACCCATAGTGCCAATGCGTACAACCATATTTGGACAAATCATAATGTTTCAATATATCTAAATACCAAATATTATAACCACCTTTGGGAAAATATTTTTCACTCTAATGCCTTACAGGGGAATGTTTTCATTTTGATAATGATTATAACTACCTTTGGGAAAATCATTATCTTTTTATCTTGTTATGTTGATGATTATAACTACCTTTGGGTAAATAATCCTTTTTATATTCCCAATCGGGGCATATTAATATGCTACTAATTATAACCACCTTTAGGCAATTAGTCTTTTCCACCCCCTTTACCTCTTAGTCCCATTGTTTTCATTATTTTGAGGGACCAACCACTGACCTTTTTTGTCCACTCCCTTGAGGGGGCATCTAGGGCTCATCCATCACCTATTGGGGAATTAAGCATTAAATACCTTTTCATTATTTCAATATACATTAATCTACATATATCTTGAAACACCTTCCTAAATAGGTATAAACTATAGACACCCCATTTTGGCTATAATTAGCTTTTGACCAGACTTCAGACTAATTTCTACCAAACATTATAAATTAAGCCTAGGAATCATTGAATGTTCCAATTTCATTTGCACATCATTAATTAATTATAAAATCATGTTGAAGCATCCCTATTTGGGTTATTGTCATGTACACAATAATAAGCTCTCACAGATTCATCCTTAGTCACCTTATGACCTAACAACTAGTAGTTTGGCCTATGGACCCATTAAGCACGGCACTTGAATAAATCTTAAAAGATATAAATAATAATAAAAATTAATAAAATAATTAAACAAAATTAAAATATTATCTAAATTATCCATTTGAAATTAATGAATATCTAAAAATGGAAATTTAAAAATTTAAAATATCAAGCTTCTTCATCATTGCCTTTATGAGTTTTCAAGCTCTCACAAATATCTAAAAATATCTAATTTGAGATCCATGCATATTAATTGAAAATAATAATTATATATACCATCATTAACTTAACTATAGTTAACTTTAACTCACTTAGGGTTAGTTTTAACTCATTCCATGCTTAAATCCTAACCTAACTCAAAATGGGTAAGAGTTAACTTTGGAGGCTATAAATGCGAGGCCTTACCTATTGATCTTCCATCTCTTTTGGTGTTAAGTTATTATACTCAAATATATGTGAGAATATTTATTAGTAAAATTTTATTATTTTAATAAACCTCCAAGAAGTTCTTTTAGTAGTGTTATCATGCCAAATTCATAAGCCAATCTAAGCCAACCAGCCAAACCAAGGTGTTACAGAGAGGTGGAACAAATGGATATTCATTGACAAAGATTTATTTATGCATATAACTGAGTAAGCCAATTTAACAAGACATTTTTTTCTATAAGGAAGGTAAAAGGATTATTTATTTTATTTTATAGTTGTGTTTTCATTGTATGCTTGTTACCTATACTCTCCCTAGTGTCTAAGCTAGAGGTGTTAGTGTTTAGTGTATTTATTTTAAGTTTATTTTCTTAACTAACACTATATTAATATACCCTCTTTGATTCCTTGGTCACACTTAAACCATATCCAAGAATAATATTTATTTTAGAAATCTAAGTTTGTAGATAGTAAAAAAATACAAGCTCAAGTTCAACTGACTTGATTTTGAAATGGGTGACATCTAAATGTGTGAAATGGAAGATCCTATTTTCTTCATTCCCAAATATATATTTCATTTCTAATGTACCTCCATATTCTAATTAACTTCTCCTCTTCTTATTATTTTTCCAAAATCTTTTCATGTTTTTACAAGACCAACCAACTCTCCTACTATCCTACGAGTTCACCATCATGCAATTTAAATTCCTCCATGCCCATTACATTATTTTTATGTCAAATTATATTTAAGAAGACATGAATTAATAATTGTATCTACACGAAAACCCTCCATCCATCCACATATCTAATTCAACCCCAATAATCACAATAAGAAAATAAAACAAAGAAAAACAACCCTAATTCCTTTACATTTTTTACTTCGTGGCATTTGCTAATAAAAAATAACCATATTATTTTTAAAATCATGATACATTTTAATTAAATTATTTTAGAGTGAATTTACCCTATTTTTTCCTCCCATAATATGTCACCAAAAAAGGGCATAAGCAAACAATCAAGAAAGAACATTTAACACTCATGCCTTAACCAACTATAATGACATCAAGGTTATTGTTGACCAATTTTGGTCTACATACCAAATTTTGCCTAGTCCAAAAAATCAAGTGGAAGTGGTAGAAAGTCTAAATAATTAGTTTACAAAGTCCATATCTCACATGTATGGTAGTCTCGAGAAAAAGTGATCACATGGGTTTGTCCAGCTTGGTCCCTAGTTTCTACATGCTAAGTTTTAGATCATCCATCAAAGCATGATAGAAGTTATGCATGTTCAAATTTGGATCCTCAATTAGATTTCACTAAGTTTCCCATACTTATCCAAATTAACTAGACCATTTTTAGGACATCACATGAGAATTAATAGATCAATCAACTTTAGTATTATATATCTTCACTCAGAATGATCCTGAGACGAGTGAATCAAATGGGTTCATCCTTTTTAGTTTCAAGAACATCTCTTAAAAATTTGGTGCCTCTATTACTTATGTGCTTCAAGTTATATTCCTTAAAAGTTAGACCCAAAACATAATAAATTATCCATAATGTCAAAATAAATATCAGGTAAAAATTTATCTAGGCTTAAAATTGATGGTTTGTGAGATGTTAAATACTTCTGTGTGGATGTCAAATGATGGTCACACAAACATCAATTTTAATCAATGTAGGTAGCCATTTGGGTTAAAAATTTCCTTAAAAGGTTTGATTTTGGTCAAGATTTAACATTTCATAGGAGCCATCATACTAACACATAATATCTAATGATCCACACTAAGTCAGCTAAGTTAAAAGGTCCCCAGGTTAAAGCCTTTAAAGATCTACAAGTTGGACATGATTCAATGGTGTGGGATAATCAGCCTAAGTTCTAATGGAGAAAAATCATTAATAAAAGGATATGTCTAAGCTAAATCAAGGGTTCATTCTCAATCATACCAATGAT
This sequence comes from Torreya grandis, assembly GCA_037957365.1. Taxonomy (NCBI): domain Eukaryota; kingdom Viridiplantae; phylum Streptophyta; class Pinopsida; order Cupressales; family Taxaceae; genus Torreya; species Torreya grandis. The sequence goes on along the minus strand of JARHVA010003459.1, from coordinate 308,813 downwards.
CTAATAGAGTGAAAGAACTGATAGGAAAGTGGGACTAGGGAGATATATAGTGCATGTGAACTCATACATCTTGATCAAATGATATGCATGAGTCAAATTTTTTAGTGAATCCAAGGAGCTAATGAGTAGAGGATAAGTGTCACAAGTGCATTCAAGTGGCATAATATTGATGGATAATGGGAATCTATGTACATAAATATCCATAGAGTGAGATACGTAAAAAGGGTTAGAGGATCTTGATGATGAATAGAATGAGGATAAGTGTCCAAAGTTAGTGGGTCCCAATAGAAGATCGAAGACTCATGAGCATTCGTATATCTAGATCTAATGGTATGAGTGGAGTTAATAAGTTAAAAGGATCTATAAAACTAATAACCATAAGGATAGTTGAGCACAATGTAAATGGTTTGAGTTGGAAATCGATAGACAATAAGTGAAAGTGATCTCGAGACATTTTTGATGAAAGTTAAAGAAGTTTAAATGGACCCAGGCAAAGTAAATATAAAGGGGCCAAGCTTGAAGTTGAACCAAAGTTTGATTAGGTCCATTGTTTAGAGACTAAGCATTGCCATTAGTGATCCATATAATAGATCTTTTGGTTCTAATACAAAAGGCAAAGATAAACTAGTGACCATGAAGTAAAGTCAAGTGGTTTGCAGACATTCATAGATATTATAACTATGTGAAACCCAATGGTCTAAGATTGGTTTTCACCTATAGTAGACCTATGTCTCACCAATCATCATTAACCATTTTTTATAATGAAATTATATTTTTCCACCTAATGTAGATGTGGCACTTTTCAATCAATTCTAAGACATGATCCTCATCAACAGATCAAGTGGAAATAACATGGATTTTCAAGATAAAGACCTAGTAGTTACATAGGGATCATGGAGCATTAAATTCTTTTGCAAGGCCTTTGAAATTTTACCTTATTGATAAGATCCTAACTCATCAACATCCTTGAATTGATGTTAATCCATCATAAGTGGTTGGTCCTTTTTTAATGCATACTTCCCTCTCTCTCCTTCCTTTTCTATAAATATAGGATTTTAAGCCTTAAAATGGATGAGCTATCCCTCTTTTTGGTATAACTAGACTCTGCTAAAATTTGTATTATGATACCTTTTTTATGCATTAAAGACTGAATTCCATCATTTTCTAAGATGGACTAAAGTGTGTTTCATGGATTCATGTATGATGGTTAAGTGAATGTATTTTCCTTACTTATGTCTAATTTTTTCTCACCTTTAGGAAGTGCTTAGTATTTCTTGCAGGTCATTATAAGTGCAATTTACATTTTATTGTCTAGCCTAAAATTGGATATTTTCCCTCTCTTGTTAATTTGATAACTGATCGATGCCTTATTCTAAAATATTTATTTGAGATTGATATTCTTTGGTCTAAAAATTATCTCATAATGTGTTTTGTTTGAATTAGAGTAATTAAATCATCGGTTCATCACCTTTTTTTAAGTACTTTTATAAGTTTTGTCAATTATCTCTCCCTTTTACAAGAAAGCACTTGTTTAGTTTTAGTGTAGGTGATAGATCCATAAGGAAGCTAGCATTTTTTGAAGGTCTGATCCACTTTTATGATACCCACAACCTAGGATTAGTCCCATATTGGTCTAGATTTGAGTAGAGGACCTAAACAATCCCCTTGCTCAGTTAGTGAAATCTAGAACCCCAATAATTTTGGCATGCTTGATGGGACAAATGAGTTTATTTGTTATAATCAAAGTTTGAAGATTGAGAAGAAATATTAGAAATAATATAAGAGATCTATCATCATTAAAGTTGAATATCCTTCAAGTTGTATAGCTCATAGCATCTTTCAGGCAATGCTTTCATGCTAAATGTTACAACAAGAGCATCAAGTAAAGGTACTTATTTTGAACATATTTAATTAACTCTTAATTCTTATGAAACATCAAGATTTAATAACACAAGGCCTTATCATCCAAAGCAATATTTATCTTCTAGTCAATCTATTATTTTAGTCCAATCTATTATCTCCATAAGTCAAATCCCTTTTTCCCAAATGGTTATCAGGAATCAAGTGTTTGTCCCATTTAATAGGGGTAGTCCCCTAAATTTGACTCAGTATGATGATATTTCTATGTTTGATCTAAAAGGTATCCATTTATTCTCTAGATAATGGGATAAACTTACTGCTATTGGGCATATCTAAGATATTTCCAATCTACATTTAGTTCATAATGTTACTCAAGATATTGTGGCTATTAGATTACTTGTTGCCTCTATCAAGGCAAAGGAATTGAAATGGTATAGGAACCTTCCTTTGACCTCTATTTTTCCTTGGGATGAGTTAGGTGTGACTTTAGTTAAGCAATTTAAAGAAAATTTTGATCATCTATCTTTGGTTGAACAATTGACTACTATAAAAAGGTACCCCCATGAATTCATTTCAGAATTTAACTTAAGATTCCAAAAGACATGGATTAGGATCCCTACATTGGTTATACCATCCCTAGAGTATGCATTTTTGTACTTCCTTAAGGCCCTCAATTTTGATATAAGTTTTATGATACAATCAATAGGTGGTAATAATTTATCAACTACCTATTAGATTGCTATCAGAGTAGAGAACAACTTGATTCAAGCTGGTAAACTTGCTCTAAGGCTTGTAATTCTCTTTTTCCTATAATTTCAACCTATTTCTCCCCCTCAAGTTCCCTAAATTCCATCTATAACCCTTATTCCATCTACAAAATTCTAGGTTATATCCCCTCCTAATCAATCTAGTGAGTTTGGTGATTTGAAAAGCATGTTATAATCTTTCAAAAATGAAATTGTCTCACTAAAGAGACAATAGTACCAAGGTAGACCTTATTAGTAGAAAAACTAGAGTGATTATTAGTATTTCAATAACCAAATACCACCTTATCAAGGTTTCAAGGATAATAGGCAAACTTATCAAAATAAATGAGCTATAAACCAAACTAAATCATATGTAACCCTTGATTATAATGTGCCTTCCATATCAGAAGCTATTATTCCCTAAAATAAGTTAATGTAAGATTTAGGTTGGTAGCCTTCCAATCCAAATGACATTTAGAATCAAGCTTTGGTATTACAAGAGATTACCATGCCATTAAAGACACAAGAAGAGTTCCCTCTTTAAGGTGGTCAATATCAAGACATGAATATGGTAATTCAAGGATAATATCAACAAGTTCCATGGTAGCCCAATGCTATCAATGTTAATTGGCATTTGGATGATCACATTTTAATCAACCAAGTTGGTGAAACTAGAAACACAAATGGTCAAGTGATAGCTCTGACTAGAACTAAAATAAAATTAGTTAGATAAGCTCAAGATGTGATAAATACTTCTATTTTCCCTAATTTTGTGTCAAAGATCAAGTTTTTCCTATAGCATAAAATATTTAGAACACAAAGACAATGAAAGTTCCCCAAATACCCCTAACTAGAGAACAACCAGTGGCTCAAAAGTTGTAATCAAAGGTTAGTGGAACATATTTTAACATTATTAATTAAATGAATAAATAAAATATTAGTATTATCATGTGGGATTACCTTTCCATCCTAGGATAAAATGACATTTTGATTTAATAACTCTCAAATCTCAAGGTATATAAAGAACTAGCAAAGAAACAAGAATTCGTCTTGGCAAATTCAGACCAACAAATCAAATAACCTAATTAGTAGATACATAACATGAAAAAGGTGGATAAATACAATGTTAATTCAAGCAATACCCCTCCATTTTATCTCTCTTTTATAGTATGTGATTGTTTAGTCCATAATTATATGGTAGATAGTGAAGATAGTAACACTATCATCCCCAAACAGATTGTAGACAAACTTGGTCTTGTCTATGAGCCAAATACTAAAAGAGTGTTACAATTAGATGGATCACCAAAAAAAATTTAGACATGATAAAATACCTAAATATGATGTTACATGTTTTCCCCAATATTATTATTCATCAAGATGTAGTTATAATGGACCTACCCCCTTATTTTTCCATGTGTTTATCAATAGATTTTACTTCAAAAATTGGAGGATATTTGTTAGCTAATTGGGCCTATCTAATGTTATAACTAGGTATGGAACTAAGGTAATAATACATTCTGAACTCATTGCAATATTTAATTTGGATCCATATATTTCAACCCTGGGAAACACTAATTATGTTATCTTAAACAAGGTGTTAGAAAATAGCGAGGTTAAATATAAATCACCTCTAGATGGAGTCCTAGATCTTTTATTTGATGAATGGGACTCTTATTTACATAATCATGATACCTAAAAGTTAATTGAATAAAAATAACTTGGTGTCTATTGTCTTCATGAAAATGATGCACCAATTCCAACATTGATGAAAGATGAGCAACCTAGGGATGAAATGTGGAAGCTATATTTTGATGGATTTAGGAACAAACATTGAATTTAAGCTATAATGATGCTAATTTCTCCAACTAATCAAAGATATTTCTCTTATCTCAAGTTTTAGTTTGGTTGTTCTAATAATGTCACTAAATATGAAGCACTCGTGTATGGTTTGTAATGGGCAAGAAAGATGAAGGTTAATTCCTTACAAGTCTTTGAAGACAGTGAACTAGTAGTTCACCAATTAAGGGGACTTAATATATGCAAGAACCCACTACTTAGGACTTATAAGAATAGAGTATGGGACCTAGTTTAAGACTTTCAAGCCTTTAATATTTAGGTCATACTAAGAATTCAAAATAATCATGCAAACATGTTGGCTACCATTAGATCATAATTTAGTATCCTAGATAATATAAAAAGGGATAAATTCTAATCACACATCAAGGTAGTTATGATACCTTCTATCATAGACAACCATGACAATTGGTAAGTATTTGAAGACAATAGCTAGATTGTCAAATTATTACAAGAGGAAGTTGAATTCTCCTCAAAGAACCATGACAAGCATTTATAGTAGTATGATGATCAAATTGTGAAATTAAAGAAAAACAAGTTGCCTAAAATACTAGCTACCTTGGAAAATATATTCAACAAATATGATTAATTAAGAAAAGAAAAGTTTTCTTATCAACCAAGGAAGAATACTACACAAAGGTAGAGATTGCAACTAGAAAAAATTTAAAGATAGGTAAATTTTGCACATCTTTAGATAAAGAATCTTTTATTAAGTTATGTTTAAATTTTGTAGATGTCTTTTCATGGTAGTATAATCACCTTAAAGGTTTTGATCCAAGTCTAGCTCAACATACCATTGAGTTAGAAGATGAGACTAGGCTAATCAAATAAAGCAAAAGGCTAATCAATCCAAATATTGAACCTCTAATGAGAGCTAAAATGCATAATCTCATTGAGTCATCCATAATATTTCCAATTAAGCACTCAACTTGGGTATCAAACCTTGTTTTAGTATGGAAAAATAATGGTGAAATAAGTCTATTATCAACTTCTATGACTTGAACAAGGACTCTTTCAAAGATCACTATCCATTACCATCAATGGAACATATTTTATAGCTAGTTGTAGGTTTAGAAAGGTTCTCTTTATTGGATGGTTATAGTGTATATAACCAAATTTTGGTCAAGAAAGAAGACTAGTACAAAATAGCCTTCACAATAAAGTGGGGGACATTTGCATACAAAAAGATGATTTTTGGTTTATCTAATGCTAGAGCCACTTTTTAGAAGGCTATGGACATGGTATTTTAGGGTATTCTCAATAATTTTATTCTTGTTTATCTATATGACATAATAGTATTCTTTAATAGCACAAATGAGCATATGATTTATCTCAAACAGGTGTCTTAAAGGTGCAGATAATTTGGAGTGTCTTTGAACCCAAAAAAGTGTGTTTTGTCTATTCATGAAGGTAAGCTTATTGGATATGTCATTTCAAATAAAGGTACAATCATAGACCCTGATAGGATAGAATCAATTTTTGAACTATCATTACCTAAGTATAATAAAGCCTCACAAAGATTTTTAGTCAAGATTAACTTCGTAAGGAGATACATTTTAAATTTTTCTACTTTAGCTAGACACTTACAATCAATTTAAAATAAAGGTCATAGTTTTAGTTGGTCTAAAGTATTGAAAAGTTTTAAAGAAATCAATAAAGTTATAGTCAGTGCTTTCTCACTCCTAAACCATGACTTTACAAAATATTTATTCTTATATATCTATGTTAACCTTGACACAATATCATTTATTCTCATGCAATAAAATAAAGATACTTTAGAATAACCAATAGACTTTTTTAGTCAAGGCCTAAAAGAATATGAAACAAGGTATTCTTTTGTTGAGAAGCATGATCTTTCAATTACAAGGTCCCTTAAAAAATTTAGGTACTTATTGTCTAATAATAAGATACATTTGATGGTTTCACATCCAAGTTTCAAATAATTTATCTTGAACAAGATATAAGTGACAAAACAATTGGTTAGATAACTAAGGTCATGGAATATGACATTGAGATCAAAGTTACAAAGCTGGTTAGAGGCAAAGGACTTTGTAAACATCAAGCCCAAGATTTTTAGGAGTTTAATGAACAAGTTATGGTGTCAAATGATCAAGAACTTACAAATAATCAGGAATTAACTTCTAGCTGGTTCCAAGATATGGTAAGATATCTACAAGATGGTATTTATCCTTCTCATCTCACTTTTTCAAAGAGGAGATATTTTAGATTACAATCAATTCCTTTTCTCCTTATTGATAATGTATTATTTAAAAAGGATATCAATGGTATACTATTGAGATTCATAAAAATAGGTCAAACATAGAAGTTACTTGAGCAATTCCATGATAGACATGGTGGAGGACATTACTCAGCCATGATCACAACTCACAAGATCATGAGAGGTGGGTATTAATGGCCAAGTTTATTTAGTGATTGCCATGCATAGATTAGGAAATGTAGACAGTGTGTCATGTTTGTTGGAAAAGTGAGACTTGCATCCTTACCTCTCCAACTAATTTTATTTAATCAACCCTTTGTCTAATGGGGATTGGAATTTATCGGTGTTATCAACCCCCCATCAAGATTCAGATATAAGTGGATCCTAACTACCATAGAATATTTTACTAGATGGATAGAGGTAGTAGAATTAAAAGAAGCCAATGAAACCAGTGTTTTAGACTTATATGAAGATTTACTCACCAAATTTAGGTTCCCTTCAACTATAAATTTTATAATGCTATGGATTTTATAGGATCTAAGATCGGTCAGTGGGCAGTTCAACATAGTATTTTTATTAGTACCTCATCAAACTATTATCCACAAGGCAATGGCCTTGCTGAGTCTACCAACAAGAATTTATTAAAGATCATTAGGAGGAATATAGAATAAAATAAGAGATCATGGCATCTCAAATTAAAGTCAACTCTATGGGATGATAGGATCACCTATAAAATATAAATTGCCAATTTTTTGTATGAACTAGTATATGGTAAGGAAGTAAGAATGCATATTTCTCTTGAATTCCATGATTTTGAATTAATGAATCAAATTGAGCTTTTGGATACTAAGCCAATGGAAATAATATATGCTAAGAAAATGGAGTTAGAATAAATAAGGCATTGGGCCATTAAGTAATGATAAAGATATCTTTTAACAAAGGAACTTCTTCAAGAAGTTTTCAAGGAGATTTAGTCCTCAAGTGACATGAGGATAGAGCCAAACTAGAAAAACTTACAAAATTTGATTCTCTCTGAGGTGGACCATACATAGTTTTTAGTTGTAAATCCCACAATGCTTTCTAGCTTATAAGGATGAATGGTGAAGAACTTCCTATCCTAGTCAATGGGATACATCTCAAACATTACTATTAAGGAAATTTAAGTCCCCTTTACATAGTTTTTTCTTTTTTTTCTAAGTGTTTTATAACGCATTAATTAGTTTCCTTTCTATCTTGTTCTAAATAAGTGTTTCTTTCTTAAACAATTATTTAGTGATTTAGTTACCTTTATTTTTAGGTTAGTTTCCCTTTCAGTTTGTTTTCTTTCCCTATTGTTAGGATTTTTTAGTCTTTACAAGTCAAGAGGTTGTCTTACATTCATGTAATTGTCCATGTATTATCTATGATGATCCAAGAGTTATGTATATGATCTTAGTTCTCAATCATAGAAGGCATGCTACCCAACCAAGTTACCAAAGATGTTCACCAATTTTGGTCTACATTCCAAATTTTGCCTAGTCCAATAGATCAAGTAAAAGTGGCAAAAAGTCTAAATAAGAAATTTTTAGAGGCCATATCTCACACATGTGGTAGTTTTAGGACAAAGTGATCACATGGGTTTTTTTTAGCTTGGTCCTTTGTTACTATGTGTTAATTTTTAGATCATATGCACACAATAAAAGTTATACATGTTCAAAGTTAGATCCTCAGTCAAATTTATCTAAGTTTTCCATACTTAGCCAAATGAACTAGACCATCATCAAGGTGTCATGTAGGAATGAATAGATTGGTCAAATTGGGAATTTTATATCTTCACTTAGAGTAATCTTGGGACCATCAAATCAAATGGGTTCATCCTTTTTAGTCTCAAGAACATCTCTTGAAAATTTGGTGCCTCCATGACTATTGTGCTTCAAATTATAGGCCTTCAAATTTAGACTTACAACATAAGACATTCGTGCTAACATCAAAATAAATCTCAGGAAAAAATATATTTGTGCTTAAAATTGATGGTTTGTGGTATGTCAAATACGTCAACACAAACATCAAATGATGATCGTATGACCATCAATTTTAATCAAGGCAATTAATCATTTAGGTTCATAAAGTCCTTAAAAGGTTTGAAGTTGGTCTAGATCTAATGGTCTATGGGAGTCCTCATACTAACATATAAGATCTAATGATCCATGATGATTTAACCAAGTTAAAATGTCCCCAGGTTAAAGCCTTTAAATAATTACAATTTGGACATGATCTAACAGTGTAAGCTAATTAGGCCAAGATCTGATGGAGCAAAATCACTAATAAAAGAATGAGTCCAGGACAAATCAAGGGCTCATGATTAATCATACCAATGATTTGATGGAGTGAAATAACTAATAATAAAGTGGGACCAAGGATATCTATGGTGAATGTAAACTCATACATCTTGATCAGACAGAGTGCATGAGTCAAACTGGTCAGCAAATCCAAGGAGCTAATGAGTAGAGGACAAGTGGAATATGTGCATTCATGTGGTAAGAGATTGATGGCTCATGGGCATCCATGCACATCAAGATTGATAGAGTGAGACAATTCAAAAAGGGTCAAAGGATATTGATGATGAATACAAACAGGATAAGTGTCCAAAGTCAGTGGGTCCTAATAGAATATTGAAGACTCACATGCATTCATACATCCAGATCTAATGGTGTGAGTGCAGTCAATATGTTATAAGGATCTATAAAACCAATAATCATAAGGACAATTGAGAATAATGTAAATGGTCTGAGTTAGTAATCAACATCTAAAAAGTGAAAGCGATATTGGGACATTTTCAATAAAAGTTGAATAAGTTTAAATAGACCTACGAAAAGCAAATATAAAGGGGCCAAGCTTAGAGGTGAACTAGAGTTTAACTAGGGCCACAATTTAGAGACTAAGAATTACTATTAATCCTCCATATAATATATATTTTGGGTATAATACAAAAGACAAAGATAAACCAATGACCATGAATCAATGTCAAGTGGTTTTTAGACTTTCATAGATATTATAACTATGTAAAAACCAATTTCTAAGATTGGTTTTCACCTATAGTAGACCTATGTCTCACCTACCATCATTGTTAATTTTTGATAATGCAAGTATAGTTGGCCACCTAATGTAGATGGAACACTTTCCATCTAGTTTCAAGACATGATCCTCATCAACAGATCAAGTGGAAATAATATGGAGTCTTGAAATGAAGACTTGGTAGTTGCATAAGGATCATGGAGGATTAAATTATTTTGTAAGGATTTTGAAATTATGACTTCTTGATAAGATCCTAACTCATTAACATCCTTGAATTGATGCTAATATGTCATAATCAATTGGTCCTTTTCTAGTGTACACTTCACTCTCTCTCTCTCTCTCCTTCCTTTTCTATAAATGCAGGCTTCTAAGCCTTAAAATGGATGATCTATCCCTCTTTTTGGTATGACCAGACTCTACCAAAATGTGTGTTGTGACACATTTTTGATGGAATAAAGATTTAATTCCATCATTTTATAATATATATTGAAGTGTATTCTATGCATTCATGTACTATGGTTAAGTGAATGTATTTTCCTTGCATATGTCTAAGTTTTTCTCATCTTCAAGAACTACTTAGTAGTTCTTATAGGTCATTATAAGTATAATTTATAATTTATTATATAGCTTAAAAGTGGATATTTTCCCTCTCTTAGTAATTTTATAATTGATCAATGCCTTATTACAAAATATTTATGTGAGATTGATGTTAATTGGTCTAAAAAGTGTCTCATAGTGTGTTTTGTGTGAGTTGGAGTGATCAAATCATTGGTGCATCACCACTTTTTACATGCTTTTATAAGTTTTGTCAATTCTCTCTCCCTTTTCCAAGTAAGTGCTAGTTTAGGTTTAGTGTAGGTGATATATCCATAAGGAAGCTAGCCTTATACGAAAGTCTGATCTAATTTTAGGATACCCATAACCTAGGATCAGTCCCATGTTGGTCAAGATTTGAGTAGAGGACATGAATAATCCCTTTGCTCAACTAGGGTACAATCTAGAATCCTAATAGTCACCAAGGAACATATTAGTTCCTATAGAGATTTTAATGAAATAAAAATAGCCATCATAAATCTAAAGTTGATCAAAGCAACTAGTAAAATCATAGACCTCACCTAATATACAAGTCATGATAAGTGATGAACTCAATAATGCAAACATGCCTCATTTAATAAAAGAATAAATAAATAAAAAACATTCATCATTTAAGTATAATTTAGATTAACATTCATTTCATTCAAGAAACTAAAATGTGGTGTGTGTAGGTTTGACTCAATTCTTTCAATCCCCAATGTTGATATCTACACACCCCTCTCTGATGATACTTTCATTTTATACTAAATGTAATGGTGAAATAGTCCTTCAACCACCTCAATAAAAACATAAGTAGTTCTTCTAAGATAATATTAATTATTAATATATTAACATCTATAAATTGCTATAATATAAATCATCTACAAATGAAATCATGGTTAATCATGATCATAAAAATATAGTATAAACATATGAAAATGCTATCCAATATAATAACTTATCATGAAACAATAATATGACTATCAACAATGCAAAATACACACTCAGATCATACATAAAATGCATAACTATAAATCATTAGTTTCATAGTACACTACTAATACTTAATTAGTTTTATAGAGAGGGATAGTATGTGAAATCTTTCTTCCTAAAATAGGTTATCATTCGATAAAATTTATATCAAACAATAGTTCAGGAAATATAAATAATGTTCAAAAAAATATCATTTAAATAAATGAGGAAATAGCTTCAAGAAATACTCACAATCTTCCCATGTAGCACTATCCTTACAATATTGGTCCCATTGTACCTTGCATTATGATACTTCTTTGTTAAGTAGAATAAGCTTGTGAGTATCAATTATTATGATTGGTTATATTGTTACCACCCTTGTATATTAAAATTATAATGAATTCCAATCTAAAACATGTGTATGATCAATAATATACTTCTTAAGATAAGATACATGAGAAACATTAAGAATTTGAGCTAAATATGGTGGTAATGCAAGTCTATCTTCTAAAGGATTAACCACTTCTAGAACCTCAAAGTGTCTCACGTATCTTGGTGAAATTTTTTATTATTTACAAAACTTAATAGTAGTCTCTTTGGGTTTGGCCCACATAAAAACTTTATCTCCAATTGAGAACTACCTTGTTATTCTTTTTTGATCAACATAACTTTTATGCCTATCATTAGATTCAACCAATATTTACCTTATTAAATTTACTCATTATTCCATTCACTCAACCTCAATAGTGATATGAATAAATTCATCAAAATTAAGTATATTCATAACCAAAAATATATAAGAGATTAGAACAAGAATAAAACACTAAAACACTATAGTCAATTCATGACATATCTATATGTTCCTTTCAAACACAAATCTTATAATATATAAGAATATCCAGCTCTAATTACATTATATTCCATATGAAAATTCATATATATACATATATCTGATGATAGAAACTCAGTCAATAATATAACCCATAAAACATCAAAATAGATCATAAAACCTATACAATATGTCCTAAGCTTATTTATATTTCCTAAATAGTTTATTTCCAATTTGATACCATATGCCTTAATATAATAAATCCTTATATATTAACTAATACATATGCACATATAAAGGGTTCCATCCTTATTTTTAATAGAGATTACAGGTGCACCTCATGGTGAAACACTTGGCTCAATCAACCCTTTGGCCAACATCTCCTAAAGTTAGGCCTTTAACTTGATTAACTTAGTTTTTGTCATTCTATAGGGAGCCTTGGATTGTTTTTTTGAATATGGAATGATATTAATAGAGAAAAAAATCCATTTTGAGAGGTATCCCTAGTAATTCCTTTGGAAAAACATCTTGAAACTCTTGTATAAAAGGATAGTCTTCTAATGAGGGCTCCTATGATTCACTAATTTCATCTATTTTGACTAGGAATGCTTGACATCCCTTTCATTTTTCCTCATTCAACTAAATAGTTTAAATTTTCCTAAGTTTAAACTCTATCTAATTTCCATGGATTTAAGTTTGATTTCCAAAATCATCTAAACACTCAACCTTCTTAAGAAAATAGTCAACTTTGGCTTTGTGTCTAGAGAGCCAATTCACTCCTAAGATCACATCATATGACCCTAGTGGTGCTTTAGAGAGATCAAAATCCATGTTTAATTATGGAAAATTTATTTCAACATTAATGATACATCTATCAACCTTGACCTTAGTTTCATTCCCATACTAAACTAACCAAGCATTTTCCATAAAAACAACTTTCCTAGATAATTTACTTAACATTCTAAGAGAGATTAAACATTTAGTGGTTCATGTATCTATCAAAATAGAAATAGGATACCCAAATAAATTACTTTATAATTCTATGGGAGAGTTTTGAAATTATACTTGTTAGTTATCAGTTGATGCATGAATATATTGCTAAAAATTTCCCTATTATGATGTAGAGGTAGATGAATTCTTATTCCTACCATATGTATTTCACTAAGAAAAATCCTTATAATAATGATTTCCTCCACATGTAAATAATCCACTAGGTGGTCCTTTACTCTAAGGCTAATTATAACCCTTGAACCCTTTTCTAAAACTACCTCCTAGTTTCTTACTCCTAGAAGTATTATTGAATCTTGCACCTAGTTTCTTACACCCATAAGTATTATTGAATCTTGTATTTTGATTATTGAATTATTTCTTGGATTTCCCATTCCATTTATAGTTCCTTTTTTTTAAAGGGTGTCTTGGAAATTATAATTTTTTTCCTCAGATCTCTGTAAGTGATATCAGCCTTTACTCTTATTTAACTACTTTATCAAATACCTGATCTATGGTGTAAGGTCCATACACATCCATATCACATCTAATTTGGGTTTTAAAACCCATAATTAACTTCCTAATTTAGAAACATTCATATTTATGATTCTATTAATATAGTTCAAGAGCTTTGTGAATTGCTTGCAATATTCATTTACCAACAAATCCCCTTGATTCATATTCTATAAATCCATTAATTTATAATCAAAATATATTTTTTATATCCACCATGCTCTAAAAAGAGTCAAAAACTACTCCCAAGTGGTGGTAGTGGAATCAAGGTTCATCTTAATATTCTTATTAGTCTACCAAGTTACCACTTCACCATCCAATTCGTAATATCCCCACATAGTCTTTGTCACCACTTTTCCTTTTTCATGATCCAAGTTTTAGCTATATCACCCAACACCATTCCATCAAACTTGGATGGGTTTAATTTTTTCATATCATGCATAAGATATACATCTAATTTAACTCTATATACTTTCTAACCTTCCTCATACCCTTGATCATAATTCACTTCTTATTTAGTATGTTGTTCCTCTAGAACATCATGTTCATCTTCCTCCTTAGGTCCATGAACTTCGCACTCTAGAGTTACTATCCTATCTCTAGTATCATTCATGAAAATGAATATCTAATCAAGTTTTGTATCTTGTTTTACTACTAATTAATTAGGATCATCTTTAGGGTTCATATTTTAAGTCCCTCCACCACTCAATTTATCTTGTGCCATTATACTTATTGAAATTTAGGATAATAGATTTACATTAGTGGACTCATTAGGTCCCAACATTAAAACTTCACTTTGATACCATAATGTTATAATCCCACTAGGTTACACAATTTTATTTTTTAAAACACCAATAATACACTTACAAAATCATTTTTAACTATTTATAAGACCACATCTTGACTACTAAATGCATTTAAAATAATAAATGCTGAATTTATCAACCCGCTAGTTAATAAAATGATTTATTTTGTTCCCAAAAAACCTATATAAGATTTACTTTCCAATTTTTTTGTGGTAGTTATCAATATATACAAGGTCCAATGTAAATATCTTAGACTACCTAAATAAATATTATGAACACCAAGTAGTCCTTAAGCTCTTCTATGTCCTTTACAGAATTCTATATTGTTTTAATACTTGAGGAAATCTCGTATATTTATTGTATAAATATGCATAGACTAATAATTATGTTAGATGCTCATTTGGCCCAATTGGTTTATGATTTATAAGTAAAATTATTGAATATTTATAACAACTAAAGACATATACATCCTCCTTGCTTAATCTTGGTTACTTAAGTCCATTCGAATATGTTTAGTGATTTCAGCATCCTAATGAATGAAATTAAAGAACCTAAGTAACTTAGTTTTAAATTTATAAACAACCTATAACTATTCAAACCAACATAAAGAGACAAATAGAGGTTTAGGATTAATATCCCAAAGATAGTTGACTACTCCTTTGCATGTATTTTTGAGTACAACCATCGTTATATGCATGTATAAATATATACATTAATTTATACATATAAATAGGAAAGGTTCCAAAGGATTAAAGTTATCTAATTATAAATACACAAACATAAATGATTATTAATCATACATATATATTATGATCAATAGGAATCTAAGAGGGGAGATTAGTATTGTGTTAGTATGATCAAAACTAAACAAAAAACACACTAATAAAAGTAATACATCTAGCCTAGACACTCAAGGAGCAAGAGAAAAATATAATTAATTATCAATAAAATATAAAAAAACCATTATTTACCTTATTTTGGATAAATATTTTTATTTTGGCCATGTATAGATGTTCTTGATCGTGTGATCAAAGAATCTTTGGCAATGGTGCCACTTTCATCATATCTCCTTATCACTTTGGCAATGTTGGGCTTATTTATATCTCCAAAAATGAGCATTATAGCACTAAAAAGAGGGTATTTTAATGTGTTTTTTAATCATAACATTACACCAAAATATCTTGTTTAATTTATTTTAAGATAATATCTTTACATAAAAAAGCTTGTTAAACAATGGATGAAGCCTTGCATTCATATTCATCCAAACTAATTCTAACCCAAGTGTAATTAGGTTAGACTTAACCATGGTTATGTTTAGAATAACCCTATTTTAGGTAAGGATGGGGTAATAAATTAATATTTGGGATAGAGATCTCATTTATTTAGCATGACTCTCCATTTTTGAATTTAAGGCTTTAGGGAAGATATTTTCAATTCCCTGACTTTGAGGATGATGACCTCATTTTTATTAAAATTTATTTTTTACAAAATTTATTTTCACTAATTGCACATGGAAACTTTAATTAATAATTTAATTTATTTTCTTAGTTAATTCATATTGTTTAGCATTTTTACACATTAGGAATTATGTAAGTGCCCTGCTTAATGGGTCAAAAGGCCAAACTATCAATTTTCTAAGTCACAATTTGATTGGAGATGAATCCAAGAGAGGTTGATGTTTCATATAGGATAATACCCAAATAGTTATAATTCAACATGATTTTTATCACTAATGTCTAATGTGCCAATAAAACTAGGACATTCAATGATCCTAGGCTAAATTTGCATTATTTTATAGAAATCAATTTGAAGTCTGATTGGAACATAGTTGTGGCCAAAATGAGGTGTCTACAATTTTCCCTTATTTGGTAAGATGTTACAATACATAGGCAAAGTAATGTCTTCTCAAAGAATGAAAAATTTATTGATGCCTTGGAAAATGCCCCAAAAGGTGATAGGATGAGCCCTGGATGCCCCTTAAGGGAGAGAAGGGAAAATAAAGTCAATAAACATTCCCTCAAAAAGAAGGAAACAAGGTAACCTATAAGTAATGGGGGTGGAAATACTAATTTTCCAAAATCAATTATAATCAGTGGCACAGTGAAGTGCCCTAGTAGGGTAGATATAAATAATTATTTGCCTAAAGGTGGTTATAATCATTAACATAGTAAGATGTTACAATACATAGGCAAAGTAATGTCTTCTCAAAGAATGAAAAAATTATTGATGCCTTGGAAAATGCCCCAAAAGGTGATAGGATGAGCCCTGGATGCCCCCTTAAGGGAGAGAAGGGAAAATAAAGTCAATAAACATTCCCTTAAAAAGAAGGAAACAAGGCAACCTATAAGTAATGGGGGTGGAAATACTAATTTTCCAAAAGCAATTATAATCAGTGGCATAGTGAAGTGCCCTAGTAGGGTAGATATAAATAATTATTTTCCTAAAGGTGGTTATAATCATTAACATAGTAAAAACATGCCCCTATAGGGTAAAGGATTGATAATTATTTTCCCAAATGTGATTATAATCAGTATCATAATGGAAACATGCCCTAGCAGGGCATAAAAATGATAATGATTTCCTCAAAGGTAGTTATAATCATTAGCATAGTGAGGTGAAAATAATGATTTTCCCACATGTGTTCATAATCATCCATACAACAAAAATGCCCTAGTAGGGTAGATAAGTTGAAAGATAAGGATTTTACCAAATGTAGTTATAATCATTGGCATAGAGTGGTTTTCCCTAGTAGAATAGATGAAAGCATGATATAATTCATCTTTTCCCTAGTAGGGTAAATCAATAAAGGGGGATTACATACTAAATCCATACTAATATAATAATAGTAAGCCATCATAGAGGATAAACATGAAGTTAGGTTACCAGCTAGTATGGAGATGTACATCCAAACTAGAAAGGATTTAAAATCCATTTTTGTTTTAATTAATCTATATTTAAATAGTATTTGGGTAGGTCGAGGATGTTTATAGTTGTGAATAAGGAGAATTACTATGACACCATTGCTTATAAGCTCCACCAAACTAAATTTTTGTTGTAGCTAGGGATATTATATATCATAGTTATAGACAACTATAATAACAATGTGTATCCAAACCATGGGAAACTCAATTTAAATGCAAGTAAAAATCACTTAGGTGTAATATATGAAAAATCAAATCCAAAGTGAATATAATGCAATAAATTAAGTGTAAGAATGTACAGTAATTCACAACTTACGTATAAGATATGAGTAATCTAGACTCAAGTGTAAATAAAGTGTAAGAATCCTACAAAAATTGAAAAAAAAAGCTCAAAAAGGCAAAATAAAAACAAAACAAAACACCAATAAATAAAACACACAATAAAACACCAATAAACAATAATAAATAAACATATCTGTAAATAAATAAAATAACATAAACAAAAGAAATAAATAAATAAAAATCAAAGAAAAGTATTATAAACAAACTATTCTTAAAAGATAGAGGCAAAAGATAAATAATGATTAATTGCAATGTTAGTATAAAAATAAAACAAATTGTTCATGCATGTGCAATAGAAGAGTTACTTTTGGAGATAGTGTGATGCCTAATCTAGATAAAAATGGCATAGGTATACCATCACAAGAACAAAAGACTACTAACATTACCCCTAGGCTACAAGGAACAATGACACAAACAAGATGGTAAACATTGCCCCTGGGATATAGAAGACAATGAAAAAAGAAAAATAAAATAAAGGGGGGAAGTAGAAGAAAAGGAAGGGTTAATTGAGATGAATCTAGGTGCACTAAGAAAGTGGATGCTACCTACATAGTCCTATGGACAAAAGATCCAACATAAACTTTAGGCCAAATGTAGTTCTCCCAAGATATGGGATATAAGAAAATAGATGATAATAAAATATGATTAACATGCAGAGGAATATGTGAATGGTCCCTTAAAATAGTGAGTGCATATAAAAAGAGATGGATGATGTTCACAATCATGCAATCATCAACATAAACAAATCACATGAGTGTGATAGTATGGTTTAGGCTAAAACAACATTGAAAGTCAAGAGATGAGTGGCTAAAATGAACCAAATTGAGAATTCATAGTGTCTACTACATCTAAGGTTGAGAATGAGAATGAGCTTGTAAAACTATGAGAGCATGAGAAATGGTTAATCGTAAAGTGGTAAGAGTGTAATTAAATTTAAGTGGGTATTAATGAATCAAAGTTAAATTCACAATGATCACAATACAAACTCACAAAATGGTGAGAGTGTAGTGATAAGGCAAAATAAGGATGGGAAACTAAAGGACAAGTGGGTAATTTTGAAATAGTTAGGAATCCCAAGATCCTTAAGGAAATGAAGTGGTAAAAAAATAAAGGAATCTATGAATTAGCCAACCCAAGATACCCCATGTATCTAAGTGTTGCCTACATAGTCTGTGTGGACCTCAAGTCGATGTAGTTATCTTAGAAATGGGAAGAAAAAGACCAAGATGGTCTATAAATAAATTTAATAATAAGATGGCTCATCCCCTAAAAACTTGATGGATTTGTATCTTTCATGAACATGCTAAGCCAATTTTCATGATTTTATGATTTTTAGGTTATTTTGAAGTTTTTAAATGTTATTTGGAATTTTCTAATCATCTCAACTTAATCAAGAATTATGAGATATAGAATGGTCTAAATTGCAAAATGGTGAGAGCGTACCTTAAACATTCTTGGAAAGTGGCAAGAGCATTTAAACTTAACTTGATTTTAAAATGGTGAGAACATGGAAAATGGGTGACTAAGATGACCTCAACATGAATTGATCACTACCTAAATATTCCAATTAGGACCTTAAGTCACTTTAGTTCTATCAAACAGTGGAATAATCCAATTAGTGAGCAAAAAGTTCTTGAATAGGCAAGTGGCACAATATAGCATGATGATGTGGTAAGTGAAAAAAATGGGGTTATTCTTGATTTTCCCAAAGGTGGTTACAATGAGGAAATAATGACATGGGTGAATTATAATAATTTACCCAAAGGTGATTATTATTAGTAACACCAGTGATGAAATAGAACATGAAAACAATGAATAATACAATTGCCAAACCACTATCATACTACCCCAAGATACTACCTTTATGAAAAAATAATGAATCAACTATTGAAACTTCATATGAATCCTCTCATTGAAGGTTCTCAAAGAATTTATGGATTAGAACCAAGGTCAAAAAGGGTGGGGTAAGGGAGGGTAAAATAATTTCAATCAATAGGGAAGGTATGGAAGGGATGATATAAGATAAATACAAGGAAGGTGATATTACGGTATGACATAAATGATCCTCATAAACAATACCTCAGGTCTCTCAAGAAAAATAATGCTTGAGATGGATTATTTTCATGGGCTCATCAAGTTCATATCCATCTGATATATCTAACTTGTAAGATCAGGAGATATAATTAGAAATAATGACATAAGGGCCTATCCAATAGGCTTGAGCTTTCCTTTCTTCTTTTTTTTTGGCTATGGTGTTCTTCTAGTTTTCTTTAAGGACAAGATCACCAAGGTCAAACTCTTTGTGCTTGACATGCCTATTTTATTGACCACATAACTGATTTAGAAATGCTTGAAGGCTATTTATAGTGGCCATTCATTTTTTCATCTAGTAACTCTAGCTCTTATAGGGGAGAAATACTATAATCCTCATCATAAAGGATGTGATTCAATGAGATATATAGAGAAGGAAACTCAACCTAAATGGGAAGGATGGAATTAGTGCCATAAATAAGGGAATATGATGTGTATCCTATTAGAGTACGGTAATTAGTAGGGTAATCCTAGAGGGCATGAAAAATATGTAGGTGCTAATCACAGCTAGCATAATTGATGATCTTATTAGGAATATTGAAAATGGTCTTGTTAGATGCCTCTACTTGGCCATTACCTTATGGGTAATATGTAGTATAAAAGTGTTGGGTAATGTTGAAATCAAAATAGAGTGATTTGACATCTTTATTCTTAAATGATATTCTATTATTAGATATAATGTTGGATGAGATACCAAGTGGTAAATGATATAGTTGAAGATGAATTTGGAAATTTGTTTTCTAATCATGTACATGGGGGGTATATCTTTGACCCACTTAGTGAAATACTCAGGGGAAGTAAGGATATGATTATGACTGTGAGGAGGAAGGGTTAATCTTCCTGACAAGATCAAGTCCCCATGTTGAAAATAGCCATGATGTAATCATTGGTTTGAGTGTTCTATCTAGAGCATGAATCCAATTTTCACATCTCTAACATTTGTTACATATTTTTACATAATTAGTTGCATCTACTTTTATTATTTACCAAGAATAACTAGTATGGATGATATTTTTGGCATGGATGGCCCCACTGGTGTGGGATCCACATACTCTTTCATGGACTTCCCTCAATTCTAATGAGGATTATTACAAATTCAAACAACCAAACAAAGTTACATCAAGTATTTTGTGGCAAAATATTAGGCCAAGTAGGGTGTATCGAGAGGATTGGTGTGTGAAATATTTTTGTTGCTTATGTGAAAGGTATAGTGGAAGGACTTGGTCATGAAGGTAGTTATATAGGTTTGAATACCAAATAGAATGAGGACCAACAATGTCATAGATCATTTCAATGATCGAAGGTTCATGAGTAGGCACTATAAGATGTTTAATGAGGTAATAGTATTTTGCCTTGTCTATGTTATAGATCAAAGAACCAATGGTAGCCATAGAATATTATATTTTGTTATTATATTGAGGTATGTGTTTAAACTAAATGTGATTAATCTATTATTTGATGATGTTCACCATGGCCTTGTATGGTACCAACTTATTGTCTTTGGTTTGGAACTGGTCTATAACCTTATTGATGATTAACTAGGAATCATCATGAACCAAGATATGTTGAATATTCCATTGTACTACTTAACAAAACCCTAAAATGAGTGCTTCATATTTATCCATGTAATTAGTACAAAGAAACCTTATAAAAAATGATTTAGGAATAATATCCCTTATTATGTAATAAATAATAGGCCTACTCTCGATCTATGAGATGTGAATGAAAAATCAAACTAAATCTTCCAGTGTTGCTCCTTAGGAGGTGTTTTTATGATGGTCATGATGGACTCATCTGGGAATGTAAAAGTGAGTGGCTAAGTATCTAAAAGGGGAGCTTCATCAAGCTAATCTATAAGTACTTGTCCTTTTATGGACTTTTAATTAACATACTCAATATCAAACTCATTCATAAGAATCATACACTTAGCCATGTAACCCTGTAAATCTATTTTAGATACTAGATACTTAAGTATATCAACTTTGGAAATGATTATGGTCTTTTAATTAAGCATATAATGATAAAGCTTTTGGGTTGTAAATACCATAGTTAAACAAGCTTTTTCAATTGGTGTATAATTATGTTCATATGATACCAATTTATGTATTATATATTACATAGTGTGTTATTTCCCATTTTCATCATGTTGAGCTAATAATGGCCCCAGTGCATTTTCAATGGCAGATAGGTATAGTAGAAATGACCTCCTTGGCATTGGTGGTAATAGAATAGGTGGGTTGGTTAAGTATTAATTTAGGTGATCAAAATATTTCTAACATTATTCATCCTGAATACATTTAATACCTTTATTTAATAAGTGAGTGAAAGGATGGCATTTACCAACTAACTGTGAAATGAAGAATCTAATAGACTAGATTTTACCATGCAAACTCATAGTTGATTTAAAGTGGAAGGTGGTAGTATATCAGTAATGGATTATACTTTGGAAGGATCAATTTTGATGCCTCAAAGAGAGAAAATAAATCCTAAAATTTTTATTGAAGTGATACTAAAGATTCACTTCATGGGATTAAGTCAAACTTTTTAATCAAGAAGCCTTTTAACTATCCTTCATAGCATGGTTGGATGATCTACATGGGTTCTAAATTTACCCAATATGTCATGAACATAGTCTTTGATAATATCATGTATCATTTCATGAAATATAATGGTCATATCCATTTGGTATTTGGCCCCAATATTCTTGAGGTGGAATGGCTTAACTTGATAGCAAAACATTCCCGAAGAAGTGGTGAACATTATTTTGTGTTGCTCTTATAGCATGATCCTAATCTAGGTATATCTTGAAAATCCATCCATGAGGGAAAGAATTTGCTACCTAATAGTGGATTTAAATATCATGTCTATATTTAGTAGAGAAAAGTCATCCTTGGGGTAGCCCTTGTTGACGTCTCTAAAATTAATGCAAATTTTGATCCCTTCTAGATTTTTAATTACAAGTACAATGTTTAAGATCCACTCTGAATAGTCAATTAGTCAGATGCATCTTTCTTCTAAAAGTTTTTCCAACTCATTATTAACTAATAAAAAAATATGAGGATGCATATTTTGAAACATATTCTTCAGGGGATAGGCATTAAGATGCATAATAAGATGGTATACAACTAAGATAGGGTCTAAACCTGGCATGTCCAAATAGGACCATAAAAATATGTCAATAAATTCCCTCAAAAGGGATATAAAAAATTCACATCCATCCTTAGTGAGGTTCACACCTAATTTGATCTACTTCAATTCCTCTAGAGTCCTAATATTGACTTCTATAGTATCTTATACTACGAGAGTTAATCCATCTTCTAGAATAGTTGGCAAGGATGCAAATTGTCCAATAATGGCAAAGTCATTTGGTCAAAATAGTTATTAAAGCTATCCTAAGTAGGATGAATCTAAATCTCCTAATGGTAGTAATGTCCATGTAACAAATACTATATGACATTATCAAATATTTTTATCAAAGGCATGTTCTTCCTTTATACTGAACTTAGACCCAAAAGCAAGTTCATTGTTAGTGGTCTCCTAAGCTTTATTCAAAGAAAGGTGAACATCCATGTCTAGTGGCACTTGAAATAGGTTTTCACCAAGAGACTAGCCTTTTTATTTACTTTTAACCTAGTCCAAAAGTGCTTTAAATAGTTTTTCACTTTGGGACCTCAATTTTTTATTCTTTTATTTTTGGATAAAGGTATTCACCTTCTCTCTAAAATAGGCTATAGGATCCAATTTGATAGAGAACCCTTGTTTGTGGTCTCCCAATAGAACATTGTCTCTTAGGCCTAGAAAATAATAAAAGTCCTCATCATCAAATTTCTTGTTGGTCCCAATCTATAATTTTATGATGATAAAGGGAAAGAAAGAAATGTCAAATTATTGGTAGAATAGTAAAAATGGTATATGGGTCAAATAATTTTGTGTTGTCAAGGTCTTTGTATATGCTATGATCAAACTCTACTTCACTACCAACATCATTATCACCATTAATTGGTGTTAAAACATGAATAAGATACATGGGGTCACATCTAGGTGGTTTAAATCTAAGATCATGATTTCTTTTAGATCTGGTCATATAAATGGGCTCAATAATACCCTACTGATTTGGTTGAATGCCTCTAAATTCATGTGCTTGGTTATCTATGATCCTATTCAAAATGTGATACTTTTCACTTTGGTAGTAATATAAAAAAATTGTCATTGTATAACTAGGAATCATCATTGACAAGCGGGTCCTATTATTGGTTAGTGGTATGTGTGAAAATAATAGGCACTAGGATATGAAGCTTTCTTTTTTCCTTTTATGACAATTTCATACAATCTAGCTTAAATTTTGGCCTTCCATATGTCTTAGGATTCTATGGTATCTTGGCTAGTTGAATGTGTCATGGGTAAAATACTCTCTTTAAATATTGTTAAAAATGGTAAAATGATTAAACATTTCAATAGGATGCATATTTGAGTTTGAGTCAAGGATATTAGGGTATATACAATTGGCTTCTAGCAATTCAAAAAGTATCTCTTTATCTTTGTCCTTTTTAGTTTTATCAAGGAATCCAAGAAGGGTGGTTAGATCATGTGTTAGAACAAGTAAGAAAAATTGAATAAAACCACACTAAAATTTATACCACTTACTTGCCTAGATCATAGGGGGAGCTTAGCAAATAAACAAAAAATGACAAAGCTCAACTAAAATGTAAAGATATTACAAATTCTTACCTTCCTTGAATGTTCCAAGTGATGTGTTTGTTTGGATTTCTTAGCTTATGCTAAAGAAGTCTTTGGAAAGTGGAGTCGTGTGGCTCTTTCTCTCCTTGTCACCATTGTTTGGATCATGATTTATTTGATGTATCTTGATGTCTTGGATTGTGATTTTGGCATTATAACACTATTGTCATGCAATCTTGCTCTAAATCCAACATTGTAATTTTACTATGCTTAAACTTTCTAAATGAAGAGGTCGAGGCTTATATTTATAAGTTTAGCAACTAACCCCAACCCAAGGTGATTTAGAGTGTGGTTAGAGCTTGGAGTGGGTTCAAACCTAACCTTAGTGAGTTAATTAACCCCAATAGAGCTAAAAGGTATCAAATGGTTATAATCACTAATGAATAGACATGTTGAGATATTTTTGGATATTTGACAAAACACAAAAGGTAATGATGAATTCTTAGGATATTCTTTGATTTTGAATTTTTTTGGATAATTCATTAATTAATCATGGTTAATTTAATTAGGAATTTGATTAGGTTTTGCATGTTAATTAATTATGTTTAGGCTTTTTAGCATTTATAAGGATTTTAATTAATTTTATATGTGTATTTTCCTCATTAAATAGGTCTATAGGCCAAATTACATTTTATGAAGCCAAATTTGAGATGTTTAATGATTATTAGGCTTAATTTGCAAAGGTTGGTAAGATTCAGCCTAAAGTTCAATATAAAGCCATTAGTGGCCAATTTTAGATGTCTATAGTTTGCCCCTATTTGGGAAGGTGTTGTAAGCTATAAGCATAGTAACATTTTATAAAATATTGAAATGGTATTGTATACTTATGATTTCAATAACAATAGATAAATTGTAGGTGCCCCCTCAAGGGAATAATTGGAAAAGGGGTTAGAAAATAGTCCCTTGAAATAAGGAAATGAGTGGATTAAATAATGAAAATGATGGGGTGGAATGGATTGATTTTCCCAAAGGTAGTTATAATTAGTGAAATATAGAGTTATCCTAGTTAGGGTAGACAAATAAGATTATTTAACCATAGGAAGTCATAATCATCGGCATAAGTGGGATTAAAAAAGGTGGTTAGATTCATCAAAAAAGGCATAGGGTAAAAAAAACTAATTTTCCCAAAGGTGGTTATAATCAATTAAAAGGAAAATAATGATTTGATTAAAGGTAGTTATAATCATTGGTAGGATAAAACCATGCCCAAATTGGGTAAAACAAAGTAAATGATTTTCCCAAAGGTAGATATAATCATTAACCCTCAAATTGACAAAAATGCAATGATTTGCCCAAATGTGGTTATGATCACTAGAAATATAATTGGGATGGTATATAATGATTTGCCCAAAGGTAGTTATAATCATTATATCTTGATTATGGAAAACATGATGTGGAAGTGGGATAGAGGATAAAGATTAATTAGCCAACCTACTAGTAGGGAGATGTTTATTCAAACTGGCAAGAGGGACAATTATTTCATTGTTTAATTACTCTATTTGGAATATAATTTGGATTAGAATGAGAATGTTGTTGGTGTTGGTGCCAAGGAGATATCATTATTATATTTTCCATGTAGACTTCTAAAAGCTGATTTTTTATTGTAGCACATGATGATGGGCATCATGATAGAACACCATGAGCACTTGGTTGAGATATGCATAATGACTGACTCACAATCTACTATTCAATTAAAAATGATGTACCAATGATAAAAACCATGATGATAATTTTGATGTCTAAATATGGATGGATTCAAGAATAGTGTGCAAATAATCACCCAATGAATGCACATAAACTAAATCAAGGCATAAAAATAAAGCAAACAAACAAAACACAAGAGGAAAAACAAATAAACAAAATAAAGAGAAACTCTCAAACAAACAATGGTTAATCATAATGTTAGTAAAAACTACATGACACAAAAAAATATGAAGAAAATTTCCCCTAGAAAATAGGAAACAACCTAATAAACAAAAAAAATGGGGGAATAGAAGAAAAGGAATGGGGTGGCTAAGCTATCTCTATATGCACTATGTAATTGGATGATGCCCACATAGTTCTATGGATGTAATATCTAAAAAAACATTAGGACAAATGTAATTCCCTTAGGAAATGAGATAGAATAAAATGATAATAAAAAACATGATTGTGTTATATAATAATATGGGAATGAACTCACAAAATGGTTAGAGCATGGGATAAAAGGCCAAAAAGGATAGGGAAACTAAATAACAAGTGGTTGCTTGTGACTTAGTGAGGGATCCCAAAATCCTTAAGGAAACGAAGTGTTTAATGTTTTTGGTTTTTATAAATTAATTTTATAATTTTTTTTGGAATTTTCAAAGCATCTCAACATGATTGAGAATAATAAGACACTAAATGGTCCAAGCATGTAAAATGGTGAGAGTGTTCAAACTTAGAATTGCTCACAAAATGGTGAGAGAGTGTGGATAAGGGGTAGTAGGTATGGATCACTACCAACATAATCCTAAGATGGGACCTCAATTCACCATAATTCTACCTTATAGTGGAGGAATCTTACTAGTGTAGTAGCCAATTCAAACAAAATAGGCAAAGTTGGCAAATGGCACCATATGACATAAGAATGGAAAGATGGTATGTCAAGGCATAATAAACAAGTTGTTCCCCTAGTTTTCCCATAAATAGTTATAACTAGGAAATAATGACATAATTCAATGATACTAATTTGTCCATAGGTGGTTATAATTATTATTGAGATAGTGGGACTTTGATTTTCCTAAAGGTGGTTATAACTAGGATCACTAAGTATTTATAATGGAACAAGAAATGAAGGATGCAACTACCAAACCTCTATCACACTACTCCAAAATATGGCCTTTGTTTGGAATGATTTAAATAACTACCTAAATTGATCTGAATCTTCATGTTGAAAACAAAACCAATGGAATGGAACCAAGGTCAAATGGGCTAGGTAGGGATAGCCAAAACAACTTGGTTGATAAAAAAGGTATGGTAGAATGGCTAAGTAAAATGGTAAAGTGATAGAATGTTAGAATGGTACAAAGAATAAAGTTTATATATGGTAAAACTTGAAATAGTCTTCATAGATAATACACCAAGTCACTCAATTGAAGTAACATTTGAGATGTATAATGTTCAACAGCTCATCAAGTTCATCCCCATCTAGTGTGGTGAGCATGTATGATCCATTGCCATAGTCTATAACAATGATGAAAGGACTAAACCATTTGGGTTTAAACATGCCTTTGTGATTCTTATTAGCCATGGTATTTTTTTGGTGTTCTTTAAGATCAAGATCACCAAGCTTAAATTCTCTTTGTTTCATGTGGTGATTTTACTGGCCATAGAGTCAATTCTAGTATGTTTGTAGATGGTTTACTATGGCCAAACATTTATCATCAAGTAACTCAAGCTCTTTCAAGTTAGCTACTCAATATTATTCATCATCTAATATATGTTTCAAAGGGATGCATAATGAAGGTAACTTAACCTTAATGGAAAAAATGGCCTTAGTACCGTAAACAAGTGAGTATGGAGTGGTACCTATGGGAGTGCGGTGGTTAGTGTGGTATGACCAGAGGGAACAAAATATATAAAGGTACCAATCATGGCCAACATCATTGAAAATATTTTTAAGGATGTTAAAAATGGTTTTAGTAGATGCTTCTACCTAGCCATTACCTTTTGGGTAATATGTCATGGAAAAATGTTGAGTAATTTCATACTAATCACATAGCGATTCAAAATCCTTTTTTTTTAATGATCCACCATTATTAGATATAATTTTGGAGGGGATACCATAGTGGAAAATGAGATGATTAAAGATGAATTTGCAAATTTTCTTTCCAGTCACATAAGTGAGGGGTATAGCTTCCACCCACTTAGTGAAATATGTTGTGGTGGTAAAGATATATTTATGGTCATCAAATGAGGTTGGTTTTCTCTTCCTTATGAGATTGAGGCCCCATGTGGAAAATGGCCATGGCATCAGAATTGGTTTCAAAGTCTTGGCTAGGGCATGAATCAAATTGGCATGCCATTGACATTTATCACATCTTTTCACATATGTAGCTGCATCTATATCCATTGTTGGCTAATAATACCCAATATGCAAGAGATTTTTGGATAGGATATCCCTATTAGTGTGGGAGCCAAATACTCATTCATGAACTTTTGATAATGCTAATGTAGATTTTATCAAAGTTAACTAAGGAAGTAAATTTCCATCAAAACTAAAATGGTATAGGTTTGGTTTAATTAAGGTATAACATTGGGCATTATGGATGAAGGCTTTAGATTGTTTATGGGATAAGTCTGGTGGCATAATTTGGTCATATAGGTAAGTTTAAAGTTTTGAATACCAAGTAGAGCTAGGACCAACAATATCACATATCATTATGACTGTTGATGGTTCATGGGCAAGTGCTAGTATATTTTCAATAAGAAACTAGAATTATTTGGTTATATCTATTTTTTGAATCAATTATCTAATGGTATCCATGACATCTACTATTATATTACATACCCTTGGTATATGTTCAAATTGTACATCGATGATTTTCTATTTAAGAGTGTTGACCATGGCCTTATATAGAACTAGCTTGTCATATTTGGTCTAAAAATGGTTTGTAATTTGATTGAGGATTAACTGAGAATCACCTTATACCTTTAGATGTTGTATGTTTGATTTTACTTCTTGTTGAAGCCTTATAACAAGTGCTTCATATTTGGTCATGTTATTGGTACAAAGAAAGTTGATTTTGAATGACTTGGGGATTAGATCCCCCTATGGTGTAATGAACAAAAGGCTTAACCCCAATCTATGTATTAGGAATGATCCATCAAAATATAGATTCTAGTGCTATTCCTCAAGAGGTGTTTCAATGATGGTCATGATGGATTCATCTAGGAACTAGAACGTTAACGACTCTATATCTGTAAGGGGTACTTCAATAAGATGATCTATAAGAACATGTCCCTTGATGGATTTATGGTTCACATACTCTATCTCAAACTAATGGATAATCATGATCCATTTGACCATATAGCCTTATAAATATGTTCTATATAATAGATACTTGAGCATATCTACTTTTAAAATGACCATGGTCTTATTTTTTAACATTTACTGATAGTTTTTGAGTTTCAAAGACTATAGCTAAATAATATTTTTCAATGGTCATATAATTATGCTCATATGTGACCAATGTATAACTTATATAGTACATGACATGCTCCTTTAAATTATCATCATGTTGATCATAAAGTGATCCCAAGTCTTTGGCTATGGCTGATAGATATAGTAAGAATGGTTTTCCTAACATTGATGGCAATAAATAGGTAGATTTTATAGATAGTACTTTAGTTATTATAAAGATTTTTGACATTTATCATCCCAAACAAATGTCACACCCTTCTTCAAAAAATGTGTAAATGGATAGAAATTTTTAGCTAATTAAGATATGAATCTTTTGATAGACTATATCTTGCTTTGTAAACTATGAAGCTACTTCAAATTGGTAGGTGGTGGCATGTTTGTTATGGCTTGTACTTTGAATAGGTCAATTTTAATGCCTCAATGAGACACAATGAAGCCAAGAAATTTGCCTGAAGTAACTACAAAAACACATTTCTTAGGGTCGAGCCTAACTTTGTACTCATGAAGTTGCTCAAATATGCTCCTCAATGTTGTTGGATGATCGACCTTGGTCTTTGATTTACCTAGTATGTCATCGATGTAGTCTTCAACAATGGCATGCATGATATCATGAAATATGATAGTAATGGATCTTTGGTAGGTGGCCCATGCATTTTTGAGACCAAATGGCATAACATGATGATAAAATTTTCCCCATGAAGTGGTGAATGTTATTTTATATTGGTATTTTAGTGTGATTTAGATCTGATTATAGCCTAAGAATTTGTCTATCAGTGAAAGCATTCCATATCCCATTGTGGAATTGACTATCATATCAATGTTTGGTAGTGTAAATTCATCCTTGGGGAAATATTTGTTAATGTCCTTGAAATTAGTGTAGATCCTGATTCCTTTTGGCTTTTTACTAACTGACACAACATTAGAAATCCATTAAAAATAGTTGATTGGCCTAATACATCTTAATTCCAAGAGTTTTTATAACTCTTTCTTGACTAATATAAAAATATGAGGATGATTCTTGCATAATTTTTGTTTCATAGGTTTGGCATCAAGATATACCCCAATGTGGTGAATAACTAAGGTGGGGTCCAAACCAGGCGTGTAAGAATAGGCACATGAAAATATATCTATAAATTCCCTCAATAGGGATATACAGACTTAAAATTCATCCTCAATGAGGGATATGCCTAATTTGATCCATTTTGGGTCATCTAGAGTCATGATGTTTACCTCTATAATATCTTCCACTAGAAGGGTCAAACCATCTTTAAGAATAGTGGGTAAAGAATTAAACTATTTTACAATATTAGAGTCCTCTATTAGGATTGAATCTTCAAGTTATCCTAGGAATGATGAATCATAATCCCTTAAAGGTAGGGATGGCCATGTGATAAAGGTGGTTGTAAATTCTTGAATGATGTAATCAAAAGCTTGTTGTTCTTCAAGACTAAACTTAGACCCATATGTAAGTTCATCATCGGTGATCTCTTGGATGATGTGATCAAAATCTTATTCTTATTCAAAACTAAACTTAGACCCATATATAACTTCATCATTGGTGGTCTCCTAGTCTATATTTGAAAAATATTAAACACCCCCATCTAATGTCACCTGAAATAGGTTTTCACCACTAGATTGGCCTTTATCTTTACTATTTCCTTGGTCCAAAAGTGCCTCAAAGAGGTTTTCACTTTGGGACCTCAATGTTTTATTTAATTATTTTTGGCTAAGGGTGTTCACCCACTCTCCAAAATAGGATTTAGGATCCAAATTCATTGATAATCCTTTTTTTTGGTCTCCCAAGGGAACATTGTCCCTAAGGCCTAGAAAATTTTAGAATGCCTCATCATTCTAAAAATCATCAACCAGCACATTGGATTCATATTGGTCCCAATCTATCAATTGGGGATAATATAATAGTAGTGGATTATGGTGACTAACAATTCAAAGGGTACAAATGGCATTATTATCAAATAAATTAGTATGGGATAGGTCATCGAAAGGGCTATGATCAGACTCTGCATCACTATCAACATTGTCATCACTAGTCAATGGTGATAAAACTTGAATAAGATATGTGGGGTCACCCCCAAAAATTTAAATCAAATTCCATAGGTTCTTTTGTACCTAGTCATAGAAATTGGCTCTCAAGTGTTCCCTATTGATTTGGCATGAGGCCTCCTCCTTCATAGTCTTAGTTCTCCATGATCCGATTAGAAATGGGATAACTTAATACACTAGTGTAATTTTGATGGGATTGCATGAATATTGTGTATCCAAGGTCTACCCAAAAGCATATTATATGAAAAATCAAGATCTAACACATCGAATAGTGTATTATGGGTCAAAGGCCTAATGATAACTGGCAAGCTAATGGTGCCTTATGATTCTCATTATTTGTTATCATAGGCTTTGATTGTGATTTTTTTTAATTGGAGATTTATTGTCATGTACCCAAGAAGCTTGATAATATTTAGAGACACAATACTTAGGCCTAGTCTATTATTTATGAGGGCATGCTTTACTTTGTGCCATGTCATGTAAACTTTAATGTATAATGGATTTTTATGAAGTGGTCCAAGGGATGACATATCACTTTGGTTGAAGGTTAATTATTGGCCTAGAGCTAGGTGTCCAACCAAATCTTGAAATTTGTCTAGAGATATGTCATTAGGAACTTTGGATTGGTCAAGGAATTTTATCAAGATGTTTTTTTAGATGCTGGATATACGTAATAAATCTAAAATGGATATTTGTGTAGACATATTTTAAAATTGTTCCATAATGTCAAATGTCTTATTTTGTATAATGGTAAATAGCTTATTCCTAGCTAAAATGGGTGGTTTCATGATGGGTGAAATGGTAGACAATTGTGGGTCTAGTATGGTAATCCTTGACCACCGAGTTGTGATTACATAATAAAAATTAGGTACAGGACCATTATTTCTAATAAATGATGGCATAGGGGGACCAGATAGGATAAGTCTCAGTTACTAGTGCACTTATGCATGGTTACAGGTTAATGATGAGTTATTAGTATAAGTTCAAAAAGTGGTAATCCTTACTTATTGGTTTGCCTGTATGCGGTCCCAAGTCAACGAAGGATTAACATCATGGGTTGGTTTATTGGGAATGATTAGAAATGGTCTTGTATGATTTTTACTTAGTCTTGGATTAATGGAAATGGTGTTAATGTGACCTCCTATAATATGTCCTATAACTTTTTTATAGTCATGTGTAATTGCATGGTAGGTTTATTGGTTGTTGGCATCATTATAGCCTTGGTTCTATCCCTTATTTTAATGTTGCTAGTTTTACTACTAGTTTTGGTGGTTTTATTGATTCTAATTTGGCTATTGATACTATTGTTGTTGTTTTTATTCTTGGTTGTTATGTTAGGGAAAGGGATTTTGATAAATTTTGAGGTTCTGATTGGATGTGAAAGCTCCATGATATAATACGATCTCTCTATTTTACAGCATATTCTTCATCACATGTTTAATTTTCACATAATGATGAAAATTATGGCCATTGACCTAATGATACTCATATTTCATTTGGCCTGTATTAGTTTAGATAGATAGTGCATTTAAGAAAGTGCTTCAAAATAGGCCAATTAATCAAATTAGTTGTGGCAAGCTTGAAAAAAACATATTCAAGGGATTCTCTAAGGTTACTAAATACATGATGATTAGGCATAATTATCCTTTCATAAGGGTTTTACAAAGGCATATGTTCTTACATTTGTTATGCTAGTCTAGGTTATTGTGCTTGATGTGCTTGTTGCATTTGGTGAAAAGGTTGTTGGTTAGGAGTTATGTGTATATGTAGATTAGGTTAAGAAAAAAATGTTTGTACCATTTGAGCATGTCATGACTCAGTTCATCCATTGACTACAACATTCTTATTTCAATTGAACTACTTATGTTTGTCATA
This sequence comes from Torreya grandis, assembly GCA_037957365.1. Lineage (NCBI taxonomy): Eukaryota > Viridiplantae > Streptophyta > Pinopsida > Cupressales > Taxaceae > Torreya > Torreya grandis. Next base: position 275,210 of record JARHVA010003459.1, on the reverse strand, counting down.
ATTATTAGCCTAGGTTTGTTGTGACACTTGCACTTGGATTTGGGTCTGATTGTTAAGCACGAGATATATTGAGAGGGGCTGGTGAATCATGATATCATATATATTATAAAACTTTCCCTTAATAAAATTCCACTTAATCAAACATTCAAGATATGTAATAAAACTGAAACAATAAACACCACACAAGATAGAGAGAGACACCAGATATAATGTGGAAACCCAATGTGGGAAAAACCATAGAGAACAATCTTAAGTATATGAATGATCACCAACCCAAATAATATTTGCAAGCTCCAACTTGTAGGACCACCAAACCCTTTGCTGAGCACCAACCCAACAACTATTCATGAGTACCAACCCACAAGAGCACCAACCCCTTTGCTGAGCACCAACCCATAGGAGCACCAACCCCTTTGCTGAGCACCAACCCAATAACAATTTGTGAGAACCAACCCACAAGAGCACCAACCCCTTTGTGTATACCACACAACTATCTCTCAATGTTGCTATCTCAACAGATGATAGTTCATTACAACATCTCTTTCCTCTCTCTCACCTTTGCTCTTCTAAGGTAGATATAACAAATACAAATCATATTCATCTCTCAAAAATGCTCTTCTAAGCTAGATATTATAATATCAAATCAACCTCTCTCACACACATTACAAATGGCTTCTCAAGCCTTTATTTATAGCTTTCCAAATGACTTTTGGCCTTCCCCCTTTGTGACCCTTCAATCCTCATGGAAAATGGTGCCAAACTTGTATGACCCTTCATATCCTTGCCTTTGAAAATTTATGTGGTGACCCTTAATGAGCAAAAACATCCTTCCCTCTTTTGTTCTTATCTTGGTGACTTTTCATATTCCTCAAAGTGTCCCTTAATGAGAAATTGTGCCCTTCCTCTTTTGTCTTCACTTGGTGACTCTTGAAATTCCCCAAGATGACTCTTCATGGGAAAATGCATCCCATCCTTCTTTTGTCTTTACCCCATGGCTCTTTGATTTCTCCATGGGACCTTCTTTTGTCTCATATGCAACCAAAAATATATTCATTAATATTAAATAAATATTAACTCACATTAGCCAAGATATATCTATTACAAATATCATTAAATGCAATGGGGACTTTATCACCAAAAATGCTAGACCTTTGACATCAATGACAATATTTCCAACACTGATTTTGGCCATTGTTATAATTTTGGTTCTAGTTTGGAATAGATGAGGTAATTTTAATTTTCACTTTATTAATAAGGGCTCTATCAATCAACAAAACTTTATCAATGATATATTTAAAAGTATGTGCACATTGCAACTCCAAGTTATGAGATATCTCGCTATATAAATTTTTGGTAAACATAGTGGCTAGTTATTTGTCTAATATATTATGGGTAAATCAACTTAAAAGGGATATCCATCGCTAAAAATAACTTACAAATCTTTCACCCGTCTATTTTTTTTCTTGTGTCAAATCTACCAATGAAATATTGTGCTTGATATTGTAAGAGAAGTGCTACATAAACTTGTCTAAAATATCATCAAAATCAAATAATGAATTATTGGGAAATTTTAGGAACCATTCTAAAAGTTTCCCTATTAGGATTCTTAAAAATAATAGAAATAGGTATATTTCACTATAGGCTACTAGTTGGCATGTAACAAAGAATTCTATCAAATGGGCCTTGGGGTCACCTTTCCCCTTATATTTATCAAAATTTGGTGGCTCATACCCTGGAGGAAATGGTAGATAAAATTACTCCATGCTAAAGGTGTAATAACACACATCATCCAACTTGAATTTCCTGGTCTATTTACCAGCTTGATGAGTAAAATTGCATCCTTCATTTATTATAGTTCCTATGCAAGGAAACTAGTGGGATCATTGGCCTAAGGTGGAAGCTATGCTATCATAAGTGGATTACTTTGACTGGGGTATAATGGAGGAATCTGTCGATGAATGTTGGATTGGTTAGGAAATGGACCAAGAATACACATATATGGATTAGGATGAGTTTGTTTAAATTTCATGTGTGGTTGTGAAATATTTTGGTTGGGATTAGGTATATACGCTTGATTTTAGGAATATTGTGATTGGGATGGAGGTATATAGTCATAATATGCCTACTGAGGTTGAATAAAGAAATGCTAATGAATAGTCGTACCTTGTTAATTGAGGGGAGCTTATGAAATAAGACCCTATCATTGAACTTGTGGCATATTTTGCATGAAAGGTAATTATTTCCTAATAGGTACTTGAGGAATATTGGAACCTCTTGGTTGCATGAATCTCTATTGGGAAGTGGATGTATGTTGGAGATTCAACATTTGTCACTAACTAATACTAGTATGTTCTTGGCTAGACATCATTTGGTTTTGAATTAGAATGTTAGTCTATGATTGAAGAGGTGTGTTCACTGCTACCTAATGAGGTGGAAGATTGGTTTCCCCTTGTTGAGGTGCCAAGATGTTTTACCTCAGCTACATGGGTATGTTTGACTATGCTTGTTGTTGTGTAATGTTACTCATCACCTATTGGCGTGGAGTAAGATTCATCACATTTTCTTATGGCATGGTATTGGTCATCATTTGACTACTTAATCCTTGATGTTTTGTGCTTCAAGAAGTAGCTAGTTGAGGATTAGAGGAAGTTGGCTGAGGTTGAGAAGTAGAGACTCCTAATCCCTAAGTTTTCAAACCACTCACAGTGTTATTTAAAGTCACATTTTATTTTTTATTATGTATTTGTGTATTATCACTGCTTTGGTTTAAATTGGATGTTACTTGTGTATTATCTAATATATTTAGCTCATTATTCTACATAGAAGTATAAAACACTTCATCAATAGTTGGGTACTAAACATGTTTTCTCTCAAGGTGCTTTGCTTAACTAGGTCTAAACCCTAATTTTCTTAGCCTATCAACTCATGTAAGACTCTTTTTGAAGGAACTAACTTAATAAGAGGTGCATTTTACATAGCCATATTATTAAAGTTATGCACTAGGTTTTGATATGTATGGTAAGCTATTTATACTTGAATGAAATGGTCATCCATGAGGCCCCTTTATGTGACAAGCATATGCATCTCTTTATACAACATTAGTTTAATGGCATTAAGGTTTCTATAAGAGTCTTGTTCATTATAAGACATGTTGTAAGGTGCTCTTACTATACTTACCAAGTTTTCATGCCCTACTCTGTGGCTCTATTAGGATCATAGAATAATGACATTGTAAGATAATATGCTTGTTATTGAACATTTTACACAATCAAAGGTATTCTAGCCAAATATTGGGCCATATATTCTTGGTATTTCTCTATGTATGAAGTTATGCTAACTAAATAATTGGCTAAAGGATATTGACTCTATTCCCCTATTTAAGCATTATATGGTGGATAAGCATCCATCTCCCAAATAACATAATATTCATAAGGATCTTGAATAAAGTCCTCTTGTGTGATAATATTTCCATATCTTAGATTATACATGACTCCACTACAAGTATAGTGAGACATGGTCAAATAAATGGTGAATGCTATGTGATAAGAGAGGTTAGAGTTCTTCAAACTCTAAAAATCTATGTCTAAAATGATAAAAGGTTCAAATTAGGTCTGACATGGTCAAAGGGATGCAGTTGTATCTCCAAAAAGGTCTATGCAAATAATTGGTAAAAATAGTATAACTTCAAATGTCTAATTTTAAAATGTCTCATGTAAACAAGGACAAGTAAATAAACTAAAAATAAGATGCCAAAATCTAGGTCCAAAGATGTTCTAAATAGTTCTAAAGTAGGAAAGGTAAAATTTGTTAGGTCTTTTGGCCAAATGCAACATCAAAATCTAGGCTCAAATAAGGCATGTGCTATGACTCTTGGCCAAACTCGAAATCAAAATCTATACTTGAAATAAAAGGATGATTTTAATCTAACAAACTTGGAACCCTTCAGCATAAACTAGGCACTTGATTCTAGACATAAACTATATCAAATTCATATAAGGAACTAAACAAAAGGTATTTGGAGATAGGTATATTCTTTCAAATAAAGGCACAAACATTATAGTTTTTGAATTTTGGGTAAAAAATTAACCTAAGTTATGTAACCCAAAAGAGAAAGATATGTGTATCATCCCCTGTGAAATGAGGCCTAAACATAAATTAATCAATGTTTGAATCCAAAATTGTAAAGGTTAATAAAAAAAATCAACTTAAGAAAAATTAGGATTTATTGACCAACAAGCTAGGAAAATTTGAATATAATAATTGTACTAAAAAATATATCCCACAAGACATATGTGACTGGTTTAAACAATGATAATTTAGACAAAAGATAAGACAAGTCTATTGAAGTAATTTGAGTAGTGTAACAATGTTACCACTCTAAAAATATGTAATAATGTTTTGTTTCATATAATTATAAGGCTCAAAACCTTTTTTAATTTTAGGCAGCGTAACATTACCCATTTCAATCAAGTGACACACAATGTTTTTGTCATAAATGTTTTCTAAGTTAAAACAAGTTATCAAACAAATGGCATAACACCTCCTCAAATAATAGAGTAATATAGACAAAAAAAACTTGTTTATGGTGTGGTATAACAAACAAATTTTAGACTCAAAAAACCAAGCAATAAAATGAAAAAGACTAAATAAAACTAAGTATATCATCCTAGATCCTATCAAGGTGTGGTAAGTGGGGTTAACTAAAACTTACAATTTACAACCATCTAGATTGATCCCAAGTGTGGATAAAATAAGAGATTAATCACATAAATTTAGTTCATACCAATCAAATTATCATGAAAAAATATATTCCTTAGCATGATGATTCCATTCGTGGACTGCTTAGTGGAATCCTTTGGTTGACCAAACTTGACTCAAGCCTTTGTTATGAAAGGAGAGGTTATTCACTCAACCCCTTGGATCTCATAGTATGTGTACCTAATTTGTATACCCCATAGTGGAATGGGGTTGAAACACTGATGGGAGATGAAGCCTCAAGTCAATGATTCCCTAAAGAACTCATGAAGAGGTAATGACATTCCCTCTACAAGACAAATTATATGAAAATAAATGATTAAGTGGAAAGACTTTAGGGTTACTTTTAGATCACCCAAACCATGTGAGTCTTGGGGAGATCCAAGATAAATTTATTTCCTTGCCTTTAACTAAGCAAAAATGCAATGAAAAGGATATGGGAGGAGAACATACAAGCACTATTCATTTTGTAAAAATAAACAAACAATTTTAAACAAACATTTTCAATGAATTACAATTGAAGTATGTGTTGATTTTAAGTGCCAAACTAAAATGTGTGATGAAGTTATTTACTTGGCCCCTTTGATTAAGTGTGAAAGATTGAAAAGAATTGTACCAAAACAACTTAAGCAAAACCATCTATGTTTATTTTAAGTCCAAAACCCCCAAATGTTTAATATTTAGCCTAAGTTAATTTTTAAACACCAAAAATAAGTGTTCAATACTTAAGCATTCATTTTAAGAACTAAAAATGAAGTTTTTTTAAGACTTATCCATTCTAATTCTTTTTAATCACCAAATATCAAATGTTCAAAATCTAATAAGTTCATTTTAGCACCCAAAAAAAGTGTGAGTGACTTAGTTAATTCTTTTTAGGTACCCAAAATGTAGTGTTAAAACCATTTAAACTTGAAATTTTGTGTTTTATTCATGCTTTGGACCTCCAATAGCTTGATAGTCTCATTTTTATTAGAATAAGTTTCAATGGTGAGAAAATAAACTTTAGAAAGGTAGCTCTTGGGTTTTTATTTCAAATACATAGTGACCATGGTCAGTCAAAACTAAATGATGTCGATTATAAGGAAACCAATGTTGGGTTGTCTCAAAGAGAATTGCTAATGGAAGTAAAGTATTGATACTGATCATCTAAGACTAATTTCGGTCACTTGTGAACCCAAAGGTAAAACCACACAAGATGAAAATGCTAGGCTAGTCCAAAATATGTTTAAAACTTCTCAAAACCTGTCACACAATGATTAGGCAAAGAGCTAAAATGCTAAAGAAACTAAGAAATATTAAAAGGGAATGCAGATTCAAAATATAATATTTTTAAACCATGTTTCACCTTGCATACTGAACGATGATGGTCATATAAAACCAGGATCAATTAGGTAAACAATATAATGGTTTGGTAAAACTGATGCTAGTTAGACCTGATTGATATCGGTCTCTGTGTAGATCCAAGTTAATTCAAGAATGAAAAATATATAAAAATCAAAGATACTGATCAAGGAATCCAAGAAGTGTGGTTAGATCATGTGTTAGAATAAGTAAGAAAACTTGAATAAAAACACACTAACATGCATAACACTTACTTGCCTAGAACATGGAGGGGCACCTATATTTCATCCATTACCATTGAAATCATAAGCATACAAGACCTTTTTAATCTTTTAGAATATGTTACTATCCTTATAGCTTCCAATGCCTTCCCAAATAGGGGTAAACTATAGACACCTAAAAATGGCCACTAATAGCTTCATAATATACTTTAGGCTGATTCTTACCAACCTTTGAAAATTAAGCCTAAGAATCATTAAACATCTCAAATTTGCCTTCATAACATGCAATTTTGCCTATAGACCTATTAAATGTGTAAAATATACACATATAATTAATTCAAATCCTTAAAAATGCTAAAATTCCTAAACAAATTAGTTAACATGTAAAACCTAATCAAATGCCTAATTGAATTAACCATGAGCAATCAATGAAATATCAAAAAGGAAACTCAAAAATAAAGAATATCCTAATAATTCATCATTACCTTTTGTGATTTTTAAAATATCCAAAAAATATATTAACATGCCTATTCATTTCTAATTATGACCATTTGACACATTTTAACTCTACTAGGGTTAATTAACTTGCTAAGGCTAGGTTTGAACCCATTACAAGATCTAACTACACTCTAACTCACCTTGGGTTGGGGTTGGTTGTTAAAATTATAAATGAAAGACTAGACCTCTTTATTTAGAGAGCTTAAGCATAGTAAAGTTATAATGTTAGATTTAGAGCAAGATTGCTTGACTAAATTGTTATAATGCCAAAATTAGAAGCCAATCCATCAAGCTACATCAAGAAATCATGAGCCAAATAATGGTTCCAAGGAGAGAAGGAGCCACACAACTCCATTTTCCAAAGGCTTCTTGAGCACAAGCTGAGAAATCCAAACAAACACATCCTTTAGATCATTTAAGGAAGTTAATGAATGTGAAAGTTATTTGCATTTTAGTTGAGCTTTGTCATTTATTGTTTTTTCACTAAGCTCCCCCTTATGATCTAGGCAAGCAAGTGTTATGCATGTTAGTGTGTTTTTATTCAATTTTTCTTACTTTTTCTAACACATCATCTAACCACCCTTCTTAGATTCCTTGATCATAAATGACATACCCAGTGGGACAATATGTACCCCACACAGCAAGGAGATGAAGATGTAACTCAAAAATTGATAAATGAATGATTTAATATCTTCAAATTTATAGTCTTAGAGGGACTTCATTATAAAAGGAGAGGTTAACCACTCAATGCCTTGGCTCTCATAGTATGTGTACCCCAATTTATATACCCCACTATAGAGAAGGATTAAAACACTATCAAGAGATGAATCCATAGATTAATACTTCCCTAAAGAACTTGTGAAAAGGAAATGACCTCCCCTCCACAAGCCAAATTTCATGAAAATAAATGACTAAGTGGAAAGCCTTTAAGGCTACTTTTAGATCAACCAAACCATACAGGTTCAGGGGAGAGCCTAGACAAATTTATTTCCACACCTTGAACTTGACAAAAATGTAATTGAAAGGTATTTTTGGTTACCCAAGTTCCCTATAGGGATAAGGGGAGAGAATACATGCACTATTAATTCTGTGAAAATAAACAAACAAGTTCAAACAAACATTTTTAATAAATTATGATTGAAGTATGTGTTGATTTTAAACACCAAATTTAAATGTGTGATGAAGTTATTTACTTGTCCCCTTGGATTAAGTGGGAAATCTTGAAAATAATTACATCAAAAAAACTTAAGCAAAACCATCTATGTTCATTTTAAGCCCAAAAACACCCAAATGTTCAAGATTTAGCCTAAGTTCATTTTTAAACACCAAAAAAAAGTGTTCAAGACTTATGAATTTGTTTTAAGCACCAAAAATTAAGTGTTTTTAATACTTATCCATTATAATTCCTTTTAAACACTAAATATCAAATGTTCAAGATCTAATAAGTTTATTTTAGCACCAAAATGAAGTGTGAGTTACTTAGCTAATTCTTTTTAGGTACATAAAATAGAATGTTAAAACCATTAAAACTTGTAATTTTATGTTTCAATCATGCCTTGACCTAAAATGGTTAGATAGTATCCTTATACTTAGAAACACTTTAAATGGTGATCAAATGAACTTTGGAAAGGTGGCTCTCGGGTTTTTATTTCAAAAACACTGTGACCATGGTCGGTCAAAACTGAATGATGTTAGTTCTAAGGTAATTGATGTTGGTCAGTCTTAAAGAGATCTAATGATGGAAGTAAATGACAAATACCAATAAAATAAGATTAATTTTGGTCACATGTGAACTCAAAGGTAAAACCACACAAGATTAAAACATTAGGTTAGTCCAAAAGATGTTTCTCAAATCCTGCAACATAATGATTAGGTAGATAGATAAAATGCTAATGAAACCAAGAAATATTGAAAGGGAATGCTGAAAAGATTCTAAATTCAATATTTTAAAACCATGTTTCACGTTACATACAAATCAACTATGGTCACACAGAACTGAGCTCAATTAGTAGAATTGATAATGGTTTGGCAAAATCAATGCCAATTAGTCCTAACTGATGTCGATCTCTATGTAAATATGAGTTAATTAAGAATTAAAAATAAAACAAAATAAAATATAAAACTAAAAATTTGAATATATTAAAGCATTCATTTGTTAATTTTTGAGTTGCATCTTCATCTCCTTGCTATGTGGGGTGCTCAATATCCCATTAGGCATGCCATTTGTGATCAAGAAATCCAAGAAGGGTGGTTAGATCATGTGTTAGAATAAGTAAGAAAACTTGTATAAAAACACACTAAAATGAATAACACTTACTTTCATAAATCATATGGGGAGATTAGTGAACAAAAAATAAATGAAAAATCTCAACTAAAATGCAAATAACTTACAAATTCCTTACCTTCCTTGAATGATCCAAGTGATGTGTTTGTTTGGCTTACTCGGCTTATGCTCAAGAAGTCTTTGGAAAATAGAGTTATGTGGCTCCTTCTCTCCTTGGCATCATTGTTTGGCTCATGCTTGTTTGATGTAGCTTGATGGCTTGGCTTATGATTTTAGCATTATAACACTATTGTCATGTATTCTTGCTCTAAATCTAGCATTATAACTTTACTATACATAATCTCTCTAAATGAAGAGGTCTAGGCTTGTATTTATAGTATTAGAAACTAACCCCAACCCAAGGTGAGTTAGATTTTAGTTAGAGATTGGAATGAGTTTGAACCTAAACTTAGTGAGTTAAATAACCCTGGTAGAGTTAAAAGGTGTCAAATGGTCATAATTAGCAATAAACAGCCATGTTGAGATATTTTTAGATATTTGACAACTCACAAAAGGTAATGATGAGTTCCTAATATATTTTTTGATTTTTTAATATCTTTTTTGATAATTCATTAATTGATCATTGTTAATTCAATTAGGCATTTGATTAGTTTTTGCATGTTAATTAATTATATTTAGTCTTTTTAGCATTTTTAAGGATTTAAATTAATTTTATGTTTGTATTTGCCCCATTTAATAGGTATATAGGCCAAATTTCATGTTATAAAGAAAATTTTGAGACATTTACTTATTATTAGGCTTGATTTGTAAAGGTTGGTAAGATTCAGCCTAAAGTCCAGTATGAATCCATTGGTAGCCAGTTTTAGGTGTCTACATTTGGCACTGGGTCTAGACCAAAATAGTAATTATAAATTTAATGTTTGACCTCTAAATGATTACAGTGTTCATATGGATTTAAATATGCATGTATAGTTATTTCCATCCCTGAGTGAGTAAAATTGACATAGTAGTATAATGTTGAAGTGATTACATGAATTTTATGTATCTATGGTCTATTTAAAAGTAAATCATATGAGAAATCTAGGTATAGCACATGGTAAACTATATCATGGGTCAAAGGCCCAATGATTATTGGAAATATTATGGTTCCTTGTGATTCCCACTCTTCATTTTAGTAGGCCCTGATAGTAATATTATTTGACTAAAGGTCAGTTATTGTATATCATAGATGCTTGATTAGCTTCAAAAACATAATATTCAAGCCCAATCTATTGACTATGAGGACACATTTGACCTTGCATCATGTGATGATAAATTAAATATATAGGGGTGATTATGGAGAGGGATAAGGGATGATATATAACTTTGTTCAAAGGTCAATTGTTGTCCTAGGGATAGGTGTTCAACCAAATCTTTGAATTTGTTTGGTGTAATGTCATTTGACACTCTATATTAGCCTAGGAGTTCTATAAGTATATTCTTTTAGATGGTAGATGTATGAAAAAAATATAAAATAAATATTTGTATGGGGGTATTTTGGACTTGATCCATAATATCATACATATTTTCCTTAACAATGGTGATTGGATTACTCATAACCAACATAGCGGGATGTGTTGAGTGTGGAGCCCTTTAGGGCTATCACATGACCATGATGATATGTTTTGGGGGCTTATAGAGATCCAAGGATGTGGGGATCACATTTTTAATTTACTCCTTATGTGTGTAAATATTATTAAATTCTTATTTAACAATTTTCATGTTGACTTCCATGTTTTTTGGAAGTGGGATTGATTTCCTTATTTTCTATGGAATTAATTGTTTATTAAATTCTTTCCATATGAGTAGAATTAATAAATATTTTATTTAATAATTTATATGATGTATTATGGAAATGGGATTGATTTAAATATGATAAAATTATTAAATGTTTCATTTAATAATTTTTATGATGTATTATGGAAGTGGAGTTGGTTGTTATCGCATCTGCATTAGAAGTTGTGCCTTTTAGAGGAATATGGCATGTTTCAACTTTATGGGGGCTTATGGATAAGAATCATTAGGTGGAATGGCATGTTTATTCATAGATAGAGCTTATCTTATTTGGGAATGGTGATTTTCTCCTTAGGGGATGGATTTACACATCATTTATTATATATATATAGGGTGTGGTGTGACCTTTTAAAGGTTGTTGATGATTTGATTTATAGGTGTGGCTTTTGAGAGATAAATTCAAAGTGCAAGTGTTTTTCAAAGTATATATGTTCGTTTATATGGTATGGTATAGCATTTTATGAGATACAGTATTGTGCAGGTGTAGGTGAAAGTGTAGCCTTTTTATGCAGCATTTTCTATAGGAGATTTTTCTATCTTTGTGAGAGTTCATTGTAATATTGTTTCAAATTACTATTTTATGAGGACTTTCTTAGTGGATGTATCCTATATTGGGTGAACCATGATATATCTATGTTATGTGTTAGTTCTAGTTTTTTAATTTTCTCCATTTAATAAACATTAACTATGATTTGAGGAATTGATTTTGTGATGCATTTGGTGCATATTTAAATATGATTTTACACATTTAAGATATGGTTTATGTGTTTTAAATTAAATATTTTATGGTGATTAAATCTGGTTTGAATTCACTTAATACCTAACAACTGGTATTAGATCTTTGGTGGTGTTTCAACTGAAGTGGTAAATCATAGGAAATGTTATTAACTTGAGTGGGAGCTATGGGAGAAGAGATCAGATTCAGGGTTGAGAAGTTTTATGATAAAAATATTGGTTTATAGAAAATGTAGATGGAAGATTACTTGTATCATAATAAATTTCAACTCCCCTTAGAGGGGAAAGGAGGACAACTTATAACTATGAGTGATGTAAATTGGACATTGTTTGATAGGAAGGAATTGGGAGCCATATGGTTATGCCTTGAATATTTTATTGCATTTAAAATTGAAAATAAGATAACTAAAAAGGATCTCATGGATAAAATTGGAAATTTATATGAGAAACCCTCAGCTTCAAATAAAAATTTTCTTATGAAAAGATTGTTTAACATGAAAATTTCTGACAATGGTTTAATTGCTAGTGATTTAAATGATTTTAATACAATTGTAAGTATGATCACTTCTATTGGATTAAGTTTGATGATGAAGTTAGAGGTTTTTTTATTTTGTGTTCTTTTCCTGATAGTTGGGATAGCTTGGTTATGGTTGTGATTAATGCAGTCTCTACCAAGAGAAGTTTGAATTTTGAGGATGTTGTAGGTGTGATTCTTAGTGAGGATATGTGAAGTAAAATCACTATTGAATCATCTTTAGGTAATGATTCATATGTTGATACTAAAGGGAAGAAATATGGCAAGTAAAAAGGAAACCATAAAAATTCAAAAGGTGGATCTAAATCTAGATCTAAAGCCAAGATGATATGTTGGCATTATGGGAAGAGTAGACACTCAAAGAAGGATTGTTGGTCACTTTGGGATAAGAATGCCAAAAAGGAGGAAATGAATGAGGTAAATGTGACATCAATTAAATCATGTCAGGATGCCTTAATTCTTTCTATGGATAGTTTTTATGAGCCTTGGGTATTAGATTTAGGGGTTTCTTTTCATGCCACCCCACATAGGCATTATTTTATTGATTATGTTCAAGAGAATTTAGGACATGTTTATCTTGGTGATGATGAACCATGTGAGATAGTATGGAAAGGTTGTGTTCAAGGTAAAATGTAGAATGGAAACACATGGATCCTTAAGTATGTTAGACATGTGCCTATGTTGAGATAGAATTTGGTTTTAGTGGTGAAATTGGGTAGTGAGGGATGTTCAATTATGTTTACTGTAGATTCTTGGAAAGTTACCAAAGGTGTTCTTACGATTTTGAGAGGTAATAAAGTGAGTAATTTATATTTGACTAGTAGTGTTGATTCTTTTGATTTAGTTTCTATAGATGGAGATGCAACTATGTGACACTATAGGCTCAGTCATATGAGCCATAAGGGTATGGAGATCTTAAAAGATAAGTTGCCTAAATTGAAAGATATAGATCTAGACTTCTATGAGAATTATGTGTATAAGAAATAGAAGTGGGTTAAGTTCTTGAAAATTGGACCCACAAAGAAAGAGCACAAGTTAGAGTTGGTACATTCAAATGTATGGGGACCAACTCAGGTATCTTTTATTGGTGGTTCCAATTATTATGTTACTTTTATTAATGATGCAACTAGAAAAGTTTGAATTTATTTTATTAAAAGGAAATATGATGTATTTGACACTTTTAAGAAGTGGAAAGCCTTGGTTGAGAGTGAAATAGGTCTCAAGTTAAAATTTCTCAGTTCAAATAGTGGAGGTGAGTATTGTAGTAATGATTTCTTTGATTATTATTATAATAATAGAATCCATAGGCAAAGGATGGTTCTAAAAAGTCCACATCATAGTGGGGTATTTTAAAGGATGAATAGACCAATAATGGAACATGCTAAGATCATGAGGTTACATGCAAGATTGCCTTTATAGTTTTGGGTAGAAGCTGTTAACATGATAGTATATCTAATTAATAGAGGACCTTCTATGGCTTTGGATGAAATAATTCCTAAACAAGCTTGGTTTGGTAAGAATGTTGATTATTCTTTTCTTAGAGTCTTTGATGTGAGGCTTTTGCCCTCATCATGAAAGAGAATAAGACCAAGTTAGAGGCTAAATCAGATAATTACACCCTTTTTAGCTATGGTGAGGATGACTTTGGTTTCCATTTATGGAGCATTAAAGATAAGAAAATATTTTGGTCTATAGCTGTAACCTTTAATGGCAAAGTATCTAATGATTTAATTTAGGAACATTCTACATAATGACCCCAAACTCCTATGGTAAAAAGGTCTTCTAGGGTAAGAAAAGCACCTGAACATTTTTCTCCTTTGAATTATTTATTACTAACTAACAATGGAGAACCAGAGTGTTATGAGGAAGTAATGCAGGTAGATTCCAAGATGAAATGGGAACAAGCCATGGATGAGGAACAAGATCTCTCATGGATAACCAAATGTGGGATTTGGTAAGGCTACCTAAGGGCATGAGTGCATTGCTAAACAAGTGAATCTTTACAATAAAGGAAGAGGATGAAGGGAGAAAAAGGTATAAGGCTAGGATAGTGGTCAAGGGGTTTGCACAAAAATTAGGTATTGATTTTGATGAGATTTTCTCTCCTGTTATAAAAATGACTTCTATTAGGATTGTTCTTGGTTTAGTTATAGTTGAGGATTTGCACTTAGAATAGTTAGATGTGAAAACTAATTTTCTTCATGGTAATTTAGATGAAGAGTTGTCTATGAATCATCCATAAGGATATGAGGTCAAAGGGAAGGATAAATTTGTGTGCAAACTAAAGCAGAGCTTATATGGCTTGAAACAAGATCCATGATAATGGCATAAGAAAATTGATTATTTTATGTTGGAGCAAGAATATCAAAGGTGTAATTCTAACCATTACATGTACATCAAACATTTTGATGATGATTCCTTTATTATTTTATGCTTGTATGTGGATGACATGTTAGTTTCAGGAAAGAACATACAACACATTCATATGCTCAAAAAACAACTTAGTGAATCCTTTTTTATGAAAGATCTAGGTGCAACAAAGCAAATCCCTGGTACAAAGATTACTCATGACAGGAAAGAGAGGAAGCTAATCTTATCCCAATCAGATTATGTGAAGAAATTCTTGGAAAGGTTTAGTATGTTAGATGGTAAATCTATTGGTAATCCTTTGGTAGACCACTTTCAATTATCAAAGGAGCAGTGTCCCAAAATGGAAGCTAAAAATCTTAAGATGTCCAGGGTACCTTACTCATAGATAGTTGGTAGATTGATGTATGCCATGGTTAGTAATAGGTTGAATATTGCCCAAGCAGTGGGAATTGTGAGCAGGTATATGAGTGATCCAATTTATGAGCATTAGTAGATAGTGAAATGGATGCGTTGATATTTAAGAGGAACCATGGATTTTGCATTATGTTATGGTAGATCAGATACAACTTTACATGGTTATGTGGACTTAGATATGGTAACGGATATTGATAGGAGTATGACAAGATATATATTTACTATTGGAGATACAATAGTTAGTTAGATTTCTAGGATATAAATGGTTGTGGCTTTGTCAACCACAGAGGTAGAGTATGTTACTACCATAGAGGCTAGCAAGTAGATGATTTAGTTATAGGGGTTATTTTGAGACTTAGGGCATGAGTAGAAATTTGAGAGACTACATAGTGATAGTTAGAGTTTTATTTATTTGGCAAAGAACTCCACTTTCCACTCAAGGATGAAACACATTTAGTTATGTTATCACTTCATCAAGATAACTTTGAAGAGCTTGGTGAAGCTGTAGAAGATTCATTCTAGCCAAAATCATATGGATATGATGAATAAGGTGGTCACATTAGACAAGTTGAGACTATGTTTAGATTTGGTTGATCTTAGTGATCATGGAGAAGTGATAGATTTTGTTCAGGAGAAACAGTCTCCAAGTGAGAGATTATTGAGTGGGCATCCCTTTGGGGATATCACATGACCATGATGGTATGTTTTGGGGCCTTAGAGAGATTTAAGGTTACGGGGAGCACATTTTTCATTTATTACTCATTTGTATGAATATTATTAAATGCTTATTTAACTATTTTCATGTTGACTTCCATGTTTGTTGTAAGTGGGATTGATTTCCTTATTTTCTAAGGAATTAATTATTTATTAAATTATTGCCATATGAGTAGAATTATTAAACATTTTATTTAATAATTTATATTATGTATTATGGAAGTGGGATTGATTTCTATATGATAAAATTATTAAATGTTTCATTTAATAATTTCCATGATGTATTATGGAAGTGGAGTTGGTTGTTATCACATCCGCATTAGAAATTATGCCTTTTAGATGAGTATGACATGTTTCCACTTGATGGGGGATTATGGATAAACATTATTAGGTGGAATGGCATGTTTTTTCATGGATGGAGCTTATATTGATGTGGAATGGTGAGTTTCTCCTTGGGGGATGGATTTCTACATCATTTGTTATATATATAAGGTGTGGTGTAAATTTTTAGAGGTTGTTGATGATTTTATTTACAGGTGTGGCTTTTGAGAGACATAATCAAAGTTTAGGTGTTTTGAAAAGTGTAGGTGTTCATTTACAAGGTATGGTATAGCATCTTGTGAGATACAATATTGTGTAGGTGCAAGTAAAAGTACAACCTTTTTGTGTAGCATTTTCTATAGGAGATTTTTCTATCTCTATGAGAGTTCATTGTAATCTTTTTTCAAATTACTATTTTATTTGAGGACTTTCATGGTAGATGTATCCCACATTGGGTGAACCATAGTATATCTATGTTATGTGTTATTGTTGGTTTTTTAATTTTATCCATTTAGAAAACATTAACTTGATTTGAAGAATTGATTCTATGATGCATTTGGTGCATAGTTAAATTTGATTTTAAACGTTTAAAATATAGTTTGTGTATTTTAAATTAAATATTTTATGGTGAATTAATTTTGGTTTGAATTCACTTAATTCTTAACAATTGGTATCAAAGCTTTGATGGTGTTTCAATTGAAGTGGTAAATCATAGGAAAGGTTATTAGCTTAAGTGGGAGCTATGAGAGAAGAGATCAGATTCATGGTTGATAATTTTGATGGTAAGAATTTTGGTTTATGGAAAATTTAGATGGAATATTACTTATATCAAAATAAAATTCAACTCCCCTTGGAGGGGAAAGGAGGACAACCTATAGCTATGAGTGATACAGATTGGACATTACTTGATAGGAAGGTATTGGGAGCCATATAGTTATGCCTTGCATCTTCCATTGCATTTAATATTGTAGATAAAATAACTATAAAGGATATCATGGATAAACTCAAAAATATTATAAACCCTCAGCTTCAAATAAAAAATTTCCTATGAAAATATTATTTAACATGAAAATGTCTAAGAATGATTCAATTGATAGTCATTTAAATGATTTAAATATGGTTGTATTTATGCTCACTTCTATTTGAATTAATTTTGATGATGAAGTTAGAGCTTTGTTGATTTTATGTTATTTACCTGATAGTTGGGATAGCTTGGTTATGGTTGTGAGTAATGTAGTCCCTACCAAGGGAAGCTTGAATTTTGAGGATGTTTTAGGTGTGATTCTCAATGAGGAGATGCAAAAGAAAAACACTAGTGAATCATCTTTAGGTAATGCTTTGTATGTTGATACTAGAGGGAGGAAAAAAGACAAGAGCAAAGGAAGCCATCGAAAGTCAAAAGGTTGATCGAAACTCAGATCTAAAGCCAAGATGATATGTTGGCATTGTGGGAAGAGTGGACACTCAAAGAATGATTATTGGTCACTTCATGATAAGAATGCCAAAAAGGAGGGAAAAAATGAGGTAAATGTAACATTAGGTATATCATTTAAGGATGCCTGAATTCTTTCTATGGATATTTTTTCTAAGTCTTGGGTATTAGATTCAGGGGCTTCTTTTCATGCCACCCTACATATGCATTATTTTATTAATTATGTTCAAGAAAATTTAGGACATGTTTATCTTGTTGATGATGAACCATATGAGATAGTAAGGAAAGGTTGTGTTCAAATTAAAATGTAGAATGGGAACACATGGATCCTTAAGGATGTTAGACATGTGCCTATGTTGAGACATAATTTGGTTTTAGTGGGGCAATTGGGTAGTGAGGGATGTTTAATTATGTTTACTATAGATTCTCAAAAAGTTACCAAAGCTGTTATTATGATTTTGAGAGGTAATAAAGTTGGTACTTTATATTTGACTAGTAGTGTTGATTATTTTGATTTAGTTATAATAGATAAAGATGTAACTATGTGTAACTATAATCTCAGTCATATGAGTCATAAGGGTATGGAGATATTAAAACATAAGTTACTTAGATTAAAATATCTAGATCTAGACTTCTATGAGAATTGTGTGTATGAAAAATAGAAGCAGGTTAAGTTCCTAAAAGTTAGACCCACAAAGAAATAACACAAGTTAGATTTGGTACATTCACATGTATGGGGACCAACTCAAGTATCTTCTATTGGTGGTTCCAATTATTATGCCACTTTTATTAATGATGTAACTAGGAAAGCTTGGGTTTATTGTATTAAAAGGAAATTTGATGTATTTGACACTTTTAAGAAGTGGAAAGCCTTGGTTGAGAATGAAATAGGTCTCAAGTTAAAATGTCTCAGATCAGATAATGGAGATAAGTATTTTAATAACACTTTCTTTAATTGTTTTTTTAATAATGGAATTTGTAGGAAAAGGATGGTTCCAAGAACTCCATAGTAGAATGGGGTATCTAAAAGGATTGATAGAACAATAATGGAATGTGTTAGTAACATGAGGTTACATTCAGGGTTGCCTTTATAGTTTTGGGTAGAAATAGTTAGCATGTTAGTATATCTGATTAATAGAGGACCTTCTATGCCTTTAGATAGAGGCATTCATGAACAAGCTTGGTCTAGTAAGAATTTTGATTATTCCTTTTTTAGAGTCTTTGGATGTGAGACTTTTACCCTCATCAAGAAAGAGAATAGGACCAAGTTAGAGGCTAAATCAAAGAAATACACCTTTTTTGGATATGGTGAGGATGAATTTGGTTGCCATTTATGGATCATTAAAGATAATAAAATATTTTTGTCTAAAGATGTAACCTTTAATGGAAAAGTATCCAATGATTTAATTTAGAAACCTTCCACACAAAGACCCAAAACTCTTATGGTAAAAAGGCCTTCTAGGGTAAGAAAATCACCTAAACATTTTTATCCTTTGAATTATTTTTTACTCACTAACAATGGATAACCAGAGTGTTATGAGGAAGTAATATAGGTAGATGCCAAGATGAAATGGGAACAAGCCATGGATGAGGAGCATAGATCTCTCATGGATAACCAAATGTGAGATTTGGTAAGGCTACCCAAGGGAAAGAGTGCATTTCCAAACAAGTGGATCTTTAGAATAAAGGAAGAGGATCAAGGGAGAAAAAATTATAAGGCTAAGATGGCGGTTAATGGGTTTGCACAAAAATCAGGTATTGATTTTGATGAGATTTTCTCTCTTGTTGTAAAAATGACTTCTATTAGGACTATTCTTGGTTTAGTTATAGTTGACGATTTTCACTTAGAATAGTTAGATGTGAAAATTGATTTTATTCATGGTGATTTAGATGAAGAGTTGTATATGAATCAGCCATAGGGATATGAGTTCAAAGGGAAGGATAACTTTGTGTGCAAACTAAAGAAGAGCTTGTATAGCTTGAAACAAGCTCCATGATAATGGTATAATAAATTTGATTATTTTATGTTGGAAAAAGAATATAAAAGGTGTAATTATGACCATTTCATGTACATCAAACATTTAGATGATATTTTATTTATTATTTTATGCTTATATGTAGATGACATGTTATTTGTAGGAAAGATAGACAACACATTCATATGCTCAAGAAATAACTTAGTGACTCTTTTTAATGAAAGATTCAAGTGCAATAAATTAAATCATTGTTATGAAGATTACTCATGATAGGAAAAAGAGGATGTTGTTCTTATCCCAATCATATTATGTGAAGATATTCTTGGAAAGATTTAGTATGTTAGATGCTAAATCTATTGGTACTCCTTTGGCAGACCACTTTCAATTATCAAAGGAGCATTATCCCAAGATGGAAGCTAAAAATATTAAGATGTCTAAGGTACCTTACTAATTATTAGTTGGTTGCTTGGTGTATGCCATGGTTTGTACTAGGATAGATATTGCCCAAACAGTGGGAGTTGTGAGCAAGTATATGAGTGATCTAGGTTATGAGCATTGGCAGATAGTGAAATGTATTCTTTGATATTTGAGAGGAACCATGGATTTTGCATTATGTTATGGTAGATTAGATACCACTTTGTGTGGTTATATGGACTCAAATATGGTAGAGGATATTGATATTAGGAAGAGTACAATAGGATATATATTTACTATTGGAGATATAGTGGTTAGCTAGATTTATAGGATACAGAAGGTTATGGCTTTGTCAACCATAGAGGTAGAGTATGTTGCTACCACAGAGGCTAACAAGGAGATGATTTAGCTACCAGAGTTTTTTCAATATTTGGGGCATGAGTAGGAAGTTGGGAGACTACATAGTGATGGTTAGAGTGATAATCATTTGGAAAATAACTCTACTTTCCACTCAAGGATGAAACACATTTAGTTATGTTATCACTTCCTCATGACAACTTTGGAGGAGATCTTGGTGAAGCTAGAGAAGATTAATACTAACCAGAATCCTATGGATATGATGACAAGGTGGTCACATTAGACAAGTTGAGACTATGTTCAGATTTGGTTGGTCTTAGTGATCATGGAGCAGTGATAGATTCTGTTTAGGAGAAACGGTATCCAAGTGGGAGTTATTCTATGTGGATCCCTTTGGGGCTATGACATGACCATGATGGTACATTTAGGGGGCTTAGAGAGATCCAAAGATGTGGGGAGCACATTTTTGATTTACTCCTCATGTGTGTGAATATTATTAAATGCTTATTTAATAATTTTCATGTTGACTTCCATGTTTTTGGGAAGTGGGATTGATTTCCTTATTTTCTAGGGAATTACTTGCTTATTAAATTATTTCCATATGAGTAGAATTATTAAATATTTTATTTAATAATTTATATGATTTGTTATGGAAGTGGGATTGATTTACAAATGAGAAAATTATTAAATGTTTCATTTAATAATTTTTATGATGTATTATGGAAGTGGAGTTGGTTGTTATAACATATGCATTGGAAGTTGTGCCTTTTGGAGGAGTATGGCATGTTTCCACTTGATGGGGGCTTATGGATAAGCATTATTAGGTGGAATGGCATATTTATTCATTGATAGATCTTATCTTTATGGGGAATGGTGAGTTTCTCCTTGGGGGATGGAGCTCTACATTTTATATATATATATATATATATATATATATATATATATATATATATATATATATATATATATATATATAAAATCTTCAAAAATCTCTAAAAGGTCACACCACACCCTATATATATATATATAGGGTGTGGTGTGACCTTTTAGAGGTTGTTGATGATTTTATTTGTAGGTGTGGATTTTGAGAGATAGAGTCAAGTGATTTTTTTTTTTTAAAGTGAAAGTTTTCATTTATAGGGTGTGGTATAGCATCTTGTGAGATACAATTTTATGTAGGTGCAGGCGAAAGTATAGTCTTTTTGTGTAGCATTTTCTATAGGATTTTTTTCTATCTCTGTGAGAGTTCATTATAATCTTGTTTTAGATTACTATTTTAACTGAAGACTTTCTTGGTGGATGTAGCCCACATTGGGTGAACCATGATATATCTGTGTTATGTGTTATTGTTGGTTTTTTTATTTTTCTCCATTTAATAAACATTAACTGTGATTTGAGGAATTGATTCTATGATGCATTTGGTGCATAGTTAAATCTGATTTTACACATTTAAATCTTGTTTATGTGTTTTAAATTAAATATTTTATGTTGGATTAGATCTGGTTTGAATTTACTTAATTCCTAATAGGTTGGACTGGTTCATTGGTAGTGGGTTGTAGGCCTAGGATGGCGATTTTAAATTACCGATTTGTGATTACATAATCTAGATTAGGTACAGGACCATTGTAACTAAAAAATGATGGAAATGGGCTAGAGAGGATTATTCTTGATTGTTAGTGCACATGGATGTGGTCATGGGGAAATGAAGAGTTATCAATATAGGGTCCTAAAATGGCAATCTTTAGTTATTGTTGTGCTTGGCTATGGTCACAGGTCAAGGAAGGATTAATGGCATTGGTAGGTTGATTGGCATTATTGGATAATGGTCCTAGTCTATTGACATTTGGTTTAGGATTGATGGTAATGTTAGATACATGGCCTCCCATAATATGACCTAAAAAATTATTGTATTCATGTGAAATTACATGGTAAGTCTTTGGTTGTTGGGGTCATTTTGGCCTTAGTTCCTTCCATTTTATGGTAGATGTTTTTGTTTATATTGATGATACTATTATTATTTTTTTTGTTATGGTTGAGGTCTTTGTTGTTTCTATAATTAATTGGCATTATTATGTTGTGGAAAAGGATTTTGGTAGATACCTAGGTTTTTATTTGAATTAAATGTTCTATTATCCAATTGGATCTCCCCATTTTATAACATGTTTTGAATGAGGTGATTCAAATCCACAAAATGGTATATAGAATGTCCATGAACATGATGGTATTTAGATAACTCATGTTTTTGTACCAAATTCGATAAGGTATTCCCTCAAGAAAATGTTTGTGAATCGACAAATGAATCATATTAGTTACAACTAATTCGTGAAATACTACCTCAATAGGCTCTCTAAGGTCATTGAAAACTCTAAGAGTGGTTCCTCTTCTTGGAGGAGGGGTTTGCAAAGGTGGTGGATATAGAATTTTAGGAACTATCCTAGGTTGAGGCATAGGCTACACTTATTGGATAAGCTAAATTTATGGAATAATTTGTGTTTGTGGCATAGGTTAAGAAAATGGTGTTTGCACTATTTGAATTTGATGTGACTCAATTACTCTATTACCTAAAACATTTTAGTTGTAGTTATATTTCTTGGGTTTTTCATAATCATTATCTTGAGTGGGTGTAAAAGCTTGTAATTGGACTAGGCTAGCTTAGTCCTAAGTCTAAGTTTTGGTTTTGGCTCTAATTATAGTTTGAAGAAGATAATTTGATAATCCCTTTGTTAATAAGGGATTTTTCAATCTGTATGCCTTTTTAGTGATCTCTTTGGATATGTGTGCACAATAAAGCTCTAAGTGATAATATATTTCACCATGTAGATTTTGACTAAACATAGATACCAATTATTTATTTGGTATATTATGGGTAAAATGACTAGAAATCACTCTTCATACCTATAAGTAGCTCACAAATATCTCACCAACTTTATACTTAGCTTAAATCAAATCAACTACTTAGATCTCATGCTGGATATGTTAAGATAAATGTTGTAAAAATTTATTTGATAGATCATCAAATTTAGATACTAAGTTCTTTGGAAACTTAATAATCAACTCCATATCATATCTAACTAGACTTTAATGAAAAATAAGAAGTAGGTAGATGTCACTATAGGCCACTATATGGCAAGCGATAAAAACTCTTTTATATGTTCTATAGGGTCTCCTTTACCCTTATAATTATCAAGTTTGGGTGGCTCATAACCTAGAAGAAATGGTATCTAAAGATACTCCATGTTAAATAGGTATAAACACATGTCATCCAATTTGAACTTATTAGTCTACTTTTTCATTTAAATGGCTGAAATTGCATCCTTCATTTGTTATAGTTTTTGGGCCAAGAAACTTTATGGAAAATTTATTTGTGGTTGGGTGGTCAAAGGTAGATTACCTTGACTGGGGTATAATGGAGGTATGGAGTATTGTGGGATGTTAGTTTGATGAACCAATTGACTAGGAATATGCATCCACACATTGGGATGAGGTTATTGATATTGCATGCATTATTGGGAAATATTCTAGTCTGGATTTGAAATATGACCTTGGGTCTAAGGGAATAAATATTATGATGGAAGTATGTGGCTTTGTGGAAGGTATTTTTCCTTTTGAGTTTTAGTATGGACTTGATTGTTAACCAAGGCCCTATCTTTAACCATGATAGGAAAAAGGCAATGGTTTCCTAAAAGGTACCTTTTAGACATTGGCACCTTTTTTTTCAATAAACACCTATTGTGAACTAGATGCTTGTAGGTGCTTGGTATGTGTTATTAAACAATAGTAGTGCATTGTTGATTAGTCAACATCTATAGTTTTTGAGGTACATTATTGTATGACTATTTAGGTACATTCATAACTACCTATTGACGTGGAACATTTATTTATAACTATTGACATGGTGTAGTATTCTACCTCTGTAAAGGAAGTAAATTAGTTTGTGATTATGGGTACAAAATATTAGTCATCACCTATTAAATTAGGATAACATTCATCACTTATTGAGGTAAAACATTAGTTGGTGCCTAATTACTTATACCCTATCATTTCATGCTTGAATAAGTAGTTGGTTGAGGAGTGGGAGTAATCTAGTGTGGTTAGGAACTAGGCATTCCTACCACTTGCTATTGTGAACCACTCATGGTATTATTTATGGGTACTTTTTGTTGAGGGTTATTTGGTGGTGTATTTACCTCACATTGACTTGAATTGGAAGACACTTATGTCTTATCCATTGTATTTGGCACATGGTCTTGAGTAGATTCCATAGTCACTTCCTTAATGAATGGGACACTAAATATGTTTCCTACTAAATTACTTTTGGAAAATTGGTTTACACCCAAATTAGCTTGACCTAAAAATCAACTGGCACTCTTGTTGAGGGAGTTAATTCTATAAGTGGAGCATTTGATATGGCCATAATGGTGAAATTTCATTATATGTTAAGATAAGTTTGATATTATTGTTGCATTTGCATAAATTGGTCCTCTATGGGGCCCATTCCCTTTTCAATCATATTCATATCTTGGTGTGGCATTGACATGAGTGTCTGAGGGTAACTAGTAGAGGCATATTTAATAATTTGGGTATAAGGTACATTTCTAGGCACTCTAGCTAGACTAGGTAGGTTTTAATGGGAAAAGTCTTCCATAAACTTATCCCCTAAATCTACATCTATAACCAAAACTTCATCCTTTTTATCAATCAAGTGATGATCAAACAAGTATGGGTCATATGTCAATGTCATGGTAACATGGTAAGGCTGACGTTGGGCTTGTTCAATAACAAATGACATACTAGCAAGATATTGATCTATTTTTTCTTGCTCTTAACTTAGATAAGGAGTTGTATTAACTAAGTAATGTTATAATATATCTTGGCCTTGTTCTATATATTGAGTACTGAAAGGAGGATATAGATCCATCTCACAAACTACTTCATCACCATATGGATCTTTAACATAAGCATCATTTATGACCATGTTTTTATAATCCATATTGTATATGATTACACTACATTTGTAATGATTCATAACCAAACCCATGACTAATATTTTACAAATAAAAAGGTCTAGAGTGCACAAAAATCTTGAAATATGGCTTAAAATAATTGGTTGATGCTTATAATGTCTTGTAACTTGGTCTAGATTAAAAAATTGATATAATGTTGAAAATGATTTAAACTTGGCCTAGAATGGATCTATTTCTCCAAAATCATCAATGGTAAGATTAATCTTAAATATATCCAAGGTCTAATGTCTTGTAAACAAATGGTTAAATGAAAGTTAACTTTGAATCATGGTTTTGGAAAAAGTGTTTTGAACAAATCTAATCTAGGTCTAAATTGAAAATAGTGCTACATATTTGGAAACAAGGAACAAAGTAAGACTCAAAAGGCATGAATGAAATCTAAAAACTAAGGAAAATGCTAAGTGTTTGGAAACAAGGAACAAACCTAGACTTAGAAACAATTAGGTCTAAAAACTAAAAGGCAAATGCTATGTCTTTGGAAACAAGGCATAAATCTATACTTTAAAAAAAAACTTGGCTTAGGTAATAACTTGCAATTAATCTATCATTTAATGAAAATAGTTTGAGACACTTTGAATCAATCTAGGTGCATTTATTTATTCAAAATTGACCTTGGTAAAATACATTTTCTCTCTATAAATGCCTAAAATAATTAGGAAATTCAATCTCAAGTAAGAAAAAATAAGAGCAATCAGTAAAGCATTCAAGCCTAAGTGATAAGCAAGTCTCTAGTGTAAACTAACCACACTTGAGGTTATACTTGAAAATAAAATTTTGACCTTAGTTTAAGGCAATATATAAAATTAAGGCATATCTAAAATAGACCACTTCCTATATTTAGGCAAAAGGTGTCTTCAAGGCAAACAAAGAATTAGTCCATGTTTCACAATTCAAAGGTAAGAGGTAAACACCCAAGAAAAAATTAAGCAAGACATAGGTGTGTAGACTGGTGAATCTTGAATCTGAACTTCACAAGACCAATTTTTAAATTGTTTTAAAATACTTGGATTCATAAAATTAATAACATCTTAGACCCAAATGGATGTCATAATGACACCAATTTTAGACCAAATGCATACATGGTTTCAAACTCGATTTGAAACAAGGCAATGTTTTTAAAATAATATGAGTAGTGCAATGATACTACTTTGATCAAAAGGTATGAAAATAGTTTTTAAAAACTCTAGGCAAATACTTGGGATGAAACAAGAAGTGTAATGACACCTAATTTAAATAAGTGACACACATAGAGTTTTTTAGAATGAAAAAGTCTAAGGCAAATTGTGATACTAAATGGACAAAATAATACTTCTTCAATTAAAGTGGTGTGAAAACATGTGATTAGTTTATGACTCATTTTTTAATAATTAAATATTTTTTAGTCTTAAAACACACATGTAAATCAAATAAAATATAATCAAAACAAATGGCTTATCCTATCCTTATAATTGACACATGTTTGTGTAGCTTCAACAAAAGTTTCCACTGATATACCAATGCTTGTGATGAATTAAGTGTTAATAAAAAAAATAAAGTATAGGTGTAGGTAGATTTTCTACCCCCCATCTATATCTTAAGCATTTATACATGTCATGAACTTAGAATGAGGAGAATTCAACATTTGGCATGAAATTACATGGAAAGTGGGGTTTAACTAAAAAATTGTAAGTATCAAATGTACTAAATGGTCCTAATTAAGGCTAAAATAAGGGTACAATCATGTCAATTTAATCTAAACCATCTAGCCTATTCTACAAGGGTCTATTCCTTTACATAGGGACTCCATCTATGTACTATATAGTGGAGTATGACATCTAGCTACCTCATGGCTCAGGTACCCATTGGGATGGTTAGGATTACCGCTCACCATTATCCCATCCAATAATTTACCCAATTTGTATACCTTACTATGGAATGGGGTTGGTATGATGCTGAGAGATGAAACCCTATGCCAACACACCCTACCCACAATCCAAGTGCATAAAAAGAAATAAATGAAAAATGGAAAGACTTTAGAGGTCAATTTTAAATCACCCAAGTCACTTATAGCTTGGGGAGAGCATACACAATATTATTTTCAACACAACTTCTTACAAATAATGAAAACAAACTAATCACTTTTGGTCACCTAAGTTCCCTAAAGGGGTCAATGGGAGAGCATACATGCTAAAGTTTGATTTTACCAAAATAAAAAATAATTTAATCTAAGTAATTTTAAACTAGTATAAAGAATAAACAAAAATTAAAAAATCCCATTAGATTTTAACTACAAATGTAAGTTATTTTTACTAACACCAAATTGAAATGTGTTTGAAATTTTTGGCCCCTTGGTTATGTTTACACTTGTAAAAGTTTGTAAAAATGTAAAAAGGATAAATTGATAGGTGAATTTTAAAACACCTTAACCAAATGTGAATTATTTTTAACTTTTGTAAAAAAAAATCTTTGAAAAATGAAAAATTGATTAAAAAGCATCCAAACTTCTTATTTCCTGACCTAATTATCTACAAATACATTAGTGGATTAATTTATGTTTGAGAAAATATTATATTACTAAAAGTCATCTCAATTCAAACACCAAATTTTAACTCTCAGGTTTCTAAAAATAAAAAACATAGAGAAATCATTGATGATTAGTAGGGATCATGGTTGATTCTTATGATCGACACTGATTCTATTTGATCACTTCCAATTCTTATAGCCTTACAAAAAACAAACATGTTTTGGAAAAAAATTCTTGAAAAATAATGTTTTAAACTCAAAACTGCTCACTACCCTGCAAGAATAATGTTAAATAGGTTGTTAGGCACCAATAAAAGAAAGCAAAACATGATTTTTATTATGTTTTTATTTTTTGGTTCAACCATGTTTTTCACATAGAGATCATTATTGATTCTTTTGATTGACATTGATTCCAATGAATTACCCTTATTATTTACAGTCATCATTGATCCCTATGGCTCAATTGAAAGCTCAAATTTCTTCACTTTTTTGGTGATTAAATAAAAAACTTGACATAAAAATGGTTATTAAAACATCCTAAGAAGTAGTTAGAAGAGTTTTATGGGGTGTGAGTCCCACTGAGCATGCCATTATGTGATGAATATGAATCCAAGAGGGGAGATTAATATCATTTTAGTATGATCAAAACCAAATAAAAAATACACTAATAAAACTAACACCTCTAGCCTAGACATTCAAGGAGAAAGATAATAATACAAGTAACTATCAATAGAAGACAAAATAACCATTATTTACCCTCCTTGAGATAAAAGAGTTGTATGTTTACCATGTATGAATGTGCTCAATTATGTGATCAAAGAATCTTTGGTGATGGTGTTCCTTGCATCATCTAATCTTGCCACCTTGGCAATGTTGGGCTTGGATATCTCTCAATAAATGAACATTATAACACTATAAAGAGGGTCTTTGAAGGTATTTTTACATCATAACATTACACCAAACAAGATTTTTGAAGGTATTTCAACATAATAATCTTACATAAAAAAATCTTGTTGAACAATGGGTGAAGCCTTGTATTTACAAATTTCCAATCTTATTATAACCCAAGTGTAGCTAGGTTAGAATCAACCATAGTTGAGTTTATCTAACCCTAATTGAGTTGAGGAGAGGACAAGAAATTAATATTTGGGATAAAGATCCCATTTATTAAGCATGGCTCTCCATTTTTGAGTTTAAGGCTTTAGAGAAGATATTTTTAATTCCTTGACTTTGAGGATGATGACATCATCATGACCTCATTTTTATTGAAATTTCCTTTTTACAAAATTCATTTTAACTAATTGCACATGGAAATTTCACTTAAGCATGTAATTTTATTTGTTTAGTTTATTCATTTTTCTTAGCATTTTTGCACTTTAGTAATTGTTTAAGTGCCCTACTTAATGGATCTAAAGGCCAAAATGTCAATTTTCTAGGTCATAAGTTGATTGGAGATAAATCCATGAGAGTTTATTGTTGTGTATAGGATAATACCCCAAATAGGGATGCCTCAACATGATTCTGAGCACTAATGTCTGATGTATGGATGCAAATAGGAAAATTAGTGATTTTTAGGCTTAATTTTCATTGGTTGGTAGAAACAATCTGAAATCCAACAGGAACACAATTGTGGCCAAAATGGGTGTTAGCGGTAAATGGTAAATGTAAAACTAGCTATATATACAAGAACATCCTATGATAATTCCAATTGTATTTTGTTTATGGCTTGTTAGGAGTTGTTATAGGAATATTCATGTTGGTCAAGATTTTATTGAATACAATTTGGAGATCTATTTTTAACATGGTAAATCTAGAAGTTAAAACTATAGGAATTAATTCCAATAAGTATTTTTAATGAATGTAATAGAAGGGTTGATGATTATGTTGATTCTGACATGTATGCAAGTAATAAAATGGTGAATGTTATTCTCAAAAAGTTTCATACAGAGTATTAACATCATTGGACATTAATTTATAATGATTTTCTTGCTATTATCCCTATTATTAGATCTTTTAATATGAATTATAAGTATTTATGTTCTTTATTGGTATAATCATAGATTTTCTTATGTTCTGATGATTGTTTCCTTCATTGTATTCCTTGAATGCATAAATTTATCTATATGTAAGTAGTTCCCATCATGTGTTGAACCTTTAAAATAGTGTAATTATCTACAATAAACCTTGCCTATAGATTCAAAGTCTTGATTAAATCTTTTTTCAATATCCTTATGTTATTTTTCATAACTTATCCCTATAGTTAGCATGTTCTTATGAAACCCATGAACCTCTACTAACATTGGTGTAGTGAGCATGGATATGTTGTTATGGTTAAAAAACCAAAGAGAGGTGGAGATCTAGTTAGACCATAAATTTTTTGTATTCATAGAGAAATAAGGCCAAAGAATTGGGTGTACCTTAAGGGAGATTATACAAGAATACCTCTGTGATAAAATTTATGATATCTTATAGTGTGAATTATTGAGATTGCTATATAATTAGTTGGATCAAATTGAATATCACTATTTTTGACCATAGGAAAGTGACACCATTGTGTGGACAGAGGATAAGATAAAATAGTTATAGAATTTGGAAATAAATTAGACTCATGTGATCAATCATTGGATAGCTATCACTATTGACATATATATCACTGAGTTTGAAGTGTAAGTATGTTTATCCTTTGATGTAGTGAAGGATATATTTCTAAGAGTAATGATAAGGAAATTTGTGTTTTGACTCCTAAGTCTAATCAAAATTTTATCTATTGAGAAGTCCATGGTTCCCACTCCTACTAATATGGAGTAGTCATTTTGGGCATATGGGGATGTGTGCAAGATATGAGAGAATGAATCAAAGATGAAAAGATATATCTTGAACCTAATTCTAGCATGGATAATATATAGGATAAGGATTAAAAAAGACTTTAGAGATATAAATAAATTTGTGACAATAGAGGAGATGGAATAGACAAAGTGCATTTCAAGAAACTGTGAATAGGAGTAGAAGCATTGATGATTTGGATGAGAGAAGATGACAAGGAGAAGGATATGATGAACGAAAATAGAGGGAGGATCTTAGGGTATGTAGAGATAGAGGGAGAGGAAGTGATAAGGGTTAAACATAGATATAATAAAAAATTAGTAGTATATAAGTAAAATAGATGAGTAAAATTTTGTAGTTTCTAGAAGGGGTATTCTACAAAAAACATCAAGGATTACCTTATAGTCATAGACATAATGAGGTTCAAGTTTTGAGAGATACATATTTTGAGGTAAGGATCATCTCCCAAGGAATCACACATCCCTTGAGTCCATATTTTTTCAAAATCATAGTAATTCCCCTATGAATTTACATAATGACACTTGGTAAAGACCAATTATATAATAAGTTCATAAAAAACTATAGAAGTACAAAATTCTACATATAATGAAGTTGCATATAATTTCTTAGACCAATAAAAAAAGTTAATCACAACATTTATTGATAAAAATATAGATCATATAATCCTTACATAGGATAAGGATTAAATTACACAACTTAAGATCTTAGAAGAAGGAAATGATGGAGATATATTTGCAACCTCTACAGCCACAGAATCAGAGGAGACATCACAACTTCCACTAGAATAGGAGACATCCTTGACACTAATTACAACATAAAAAATTATGATATATATAGTAAACACTATTATGGTGGTGAAATGGGGTGATTTTGGACACCTAGCTCCCTATGATGGGTCTGTATACCAAGAACAATACTTACTTATGACATGAAATGGCAAGCAAAAGCAATCATTGACAATAATATCAAGAAGCTTGAATTGATCATTGCTTTTGATAGATGTGCACTGGAATTCATATTTAATAAAAATATATCTAGAGCATCCCTAGATGATATTAAGAATTGGATCATCATAGATTTTAAGTTTAAGAAGAGTTCAAGCTAAACAATCCAAGGTTTGAAGGAGATATAGCAAGGACCTTGGGAGACCATTGGTGACTATGATTACAAATTTTTTGACATCATGAATAAGGTAAAATTTATTTTGGAAGATAAAGATAAATCCACTTGGTTTGTATAAGGTCTAAAACTAAGGATCAGATTTGTCATGGCTCAAACTTAGTTTGTAGATAAAGTTGATGTTAGAGCTATTATGATTTGGGTAGAGTAGAATGAAGAGTATGGTGACACAACTACACCATCATCTAGGGTAGAAAGTACCTTGAAAAATATTTTGAGTAGATTATATCAGTTTTAAGGAAGGGTTGAGAGACCCAAGTCAGATATATGGTACATAGATTTTGGACAAGAACATCATAGAAATTAATGCCCCTAAGTTAAGATAGAGTTCTATGAGATATGCAAAGTGGTAGGTCATGCAAACTCAAAGTGTTATCTTGTAAAAAAATACATAAAGACTCCATAGAACATGTATTATAAATTATTGAAGTCACCTACACATGATGATAAGGATTGTCATGCACTCTAGGCATTGAAAGAGGATATAACTAAGAACATATTTGTGATTATTGTGTAGAAATATAAAACTACACCACAAGTTACTCCTAAATTGGGGAGCATCATACCAGGTCAAAATCCATAAAAAATTCCTTGGGTCCCTGAAGCATAGTAGCAACCTCAAACACTAGAAGGTCCCCTACCTTATGCATAGAACTAGAACATTATCTTGCAGAACTTTTCATAATCGACTCTGACCTACTCATATCAAGCTCCATGGAATCTTATGATTCCTCAAGTGAAAAAATTAGGATGGGCCCTAAATGCACCATAGTTGCAAGTGGATATATTTAATTAATATCCATAGCATCAAGGATGAAATACATCCTAGAATACTATAAATTTTGGGCAACAATGGTATCAAGGTGGATGGGTATTTTAGGGGAATAGAGGAGGATATAAAGGTGGATACCAAGGTGGATACCAAGGTGGTGAATAGGGAGGTCGAGGAAACAATGGGAATATACCCCCATTAATTTTTATCTCTATAGATAACTAAACCATGTGAAGAAAAATTATCCTACAAATCCTCAGAGACAACCTTATTATGCATATTACAAGGTGATAGAGAAACACAATATAGAAGATTTTATAGTTTTAGAAAGACAAAAAAGGGAGATACCTATTAGAAATGTTAATATGATTCATGTGCATCTAAGGTAGGATGCCACATTATAGGCAGTAACTAGAAGACAATATGAAAAATAGGGATTACCTCCATTAAAAATGCCTAAATACTTGGGCATTAAAAGGCATGGCCAGATTGATAACCCAAACCTACTACTAAAAAGGGTCTAATATAGGAATATATGCATATTTTGAATAAAATCTAGTAGCAAGGGATGAATAAAGGGGATGATATCATTCTTGATGCATAGATGTATGGGAATATAGTGCATATAATAAGAGAGGATATGGTTGTCACTATGCTAAGATTTAATGAGACTCATTAGTATGTTACATAATGAGGATATCTCCAAAAAAATCATAAACCTACTCTTTAACCTACTATAATGTGCATAAAAATGCCAACAATAGATGGATAAGTTGGTTTGGTTTATAAAGATCAAGAAACCTTGGGAAATTGATGTAAGGATGGATATAGAATTAGCTAGATATGACATACCCAATGTTGTATTGAACTTTGCAAGAACTATAAATATGATCCCTAGATCTACTTGGGAAGCCTTGGGAAGACCTACATTGAGTTATATTCCTATCATGCTTAGCCTTACATACTATGATAGGGTCAAACCTATTGGTTGCTTGGAGGATGTCAAAATCAAAGTCACATAACTTAACCTATGAGATTATTTCAAAGTGATTGATATGAAGACATATGAGACTCACTACCCTACTCTAATAGGGAAGAAGTGGGACTATGATGGGTATATGACTATTAACACAATCATAAATCAATTGAAGTTTTATCAGGATGAAAAGATCATTGTCATTCCTCTAAACAAGATTGAGTATATAAATTATATCAATCAAAAAGAGCTATAGTTACCTTATGATGGTGCCAATACCACCTGGATGAAGGTCACAATTAAAATTTAAGAAAAAGGCTCTATGATCAATTGAGTATAGTTTTCTCTACAAGAATACTATTTCATAGACTTAGATGTTTAGCACAGAATGACTCTTCGAAAAGATGGGGTTGAATACCTTGGAGATCCCTTAGAATATTGAAGAGGATGTGTGATCAGTGATGGTAAGATATCCAACACAATATGATACAAATTTTAGATATCAAATGGGTTATACTGAGTAGGACTACATAGAACCAAATCTAGAGGTTGTTCTTCCATGGGATAGAGATTCTTCAATTAGTGGAGACTTGGACACCTATGTACTCAACTAGGCAAAAGGATATCATGAATTAATACCATTATGAATGGTATTTGTGATTGATCAATTGATACCCTTATATTTTTACATAGAGAATGTTGGTAAATTCATCATATGACTTCAACAACATGTACCAGATGAGACCTAGACGGTGAGTGCTCTTGACTATGCGATGAAGGGGATTATTTTGAGCTAGTGGGCCATCCATAGGGAGGCTCAATTAACATGGTAATAAGTGTTTAGGCTACTCATATCTTGATTTAAATTGCCTAAGACCATCATTAAATACTAGCCTATCTATCAGGAAGTCAAATGCCTAGAATTACATGTATATAGGTGTATTAAGGTATGGATGTTAGAAGGTATTACTCCTAACTTCTAGCCACGTAGTTTTATCTATACCCTAGGTGTTTTTCCTACAACATGGTACATCCATCAAGAATGACAAAGAGAAACAAAGCATTGGGCCTAGATCCAAGATGATTTTATTTAAACATTTATTTTTGAAAGTGATAATCCTCAAGTACAAGTCACTTTATATAAAATGAAAACTTTTATATGACATGCTAGAGTTGAAGATTTACCAACACCATGGGAACCTGGTTCATATGAATTCATAGTAAGAAACCCAACTCACATCTTGAAGATTCAATAAATTGGCCTTAGAGAGGCCCAACCATGGATTTATCCCTACCATAGGATATAGGAGGAGGACAAGTAATATTTTGGGCTAGATAGTTAGGATTACATGAATATAGGGGATCTCTTTGAACCAAAAAGAGAGTTAGAACCTTTAATAAAACCAATCATAGAGGAAATAAAGGAGAAAAATATACAACATATATAGTTCCTAAAATGTGAAGTAGAATGGATACTCTGTGAATTCATTCTTGAAGAAGAATACAAGATGTACCAAGAGAAAATTAAGGAACACATATCAAATATTGGTATAGAGTATGGGCCCAAAATGGCACATGTTATATACTATTAGATGTAGGAAGATATCTTATATTTTTTATAGTTACTTCGAGACTATTAGGATGTCTTTCCTATAAATTTTGTAGAAGTCAAAGGTTTTGATCCTTCTTTGGGGGAGATACATAGATTTAAAGGAGTACACACGACTAATCAAGAAGAGACCATATAGGCTGAACTAGAATATGAAGTTGAAAGTGAAATTTGAACTTAATTACATGTTGGAAGTAGGCATTATCTTCCCAATTGAGAAAAATGACTAGATTAGCCCTATTATAGTACAAATAAAGAAGACTAGAGAGATACACATATGTGGAGACAAACTCATCCTCAATGATGCTTGTATTAATGATATATTTTCCATTCCCTTTATAGATGATGTTTTAAAGGTTATTGTAGGGAATGAAGTGTTCTCATTCATAGTAAGATTCAATGGTTACCATCATATACCCATCATAGAATATAATAGGACCAATATTACATTCAAAATAGAATTGGGTTCATTTTCCTATAAGGTCATGCCATTTGGACTCAGAAATGCACCTATAGTTGTTGAGGTTAATATACCCCCATTTCTAAAAAATGGGGACCCTTGTTTTAAAATTTACAAAATTATACTTTAACTAAAAAATCACTTGATTAGAGCACCACTATCATGTTTTCACATTGCCTTTATATGAATATCATCCACCTATGGTTCTCATTTGGATTAATTGACATATTCTCAAGTGATCATGGTTTTACCCCTTTTAATTTTGATAATGATTGTTGAATATGTTTTATATTGTAGGTTCAATGGAATCTCATTTGGGAATGAACATGCTTAGGGTTTTATGATTCAATGTTTAAATTGATTTCTATCCTTTCATCTATGAAAGATTAATTGAATCTATTTTAAGTCATTTTAAAACCCTACTCTAATGTTTTAACCTAGATCCCCTTTTGAATTTAATTCCAAATTTCATAGGAATAATTTGATTGTGAATAGTTATTTGTGCCATGGAATTAGCTTAGTTTTTATCTTAAGGATCAGCTATGTTTTTTAACATGACCAAACCTTAGTCTAAAAATCTTATGCTCGGTCCCTTTATATCCCATGACCCCTTCATCGATTTTGTTATTAGTATGGTCTAACTAATGCAGGGTCTCTTTTGTTATATCTTAGATAAGTCATAAAGCTTTATCCTAAAGTTTTGATTATATTTATGAATACAATAAAACCTTTAGGCTAAAGTTTTATGACTTATCTCTTATCATTCATAGGGTCCCTTTCATCATGTTTTATAACTTAGCCTAAAATTGTATCTGAAGGTTTTACCATGTTTATCAACACAAATAAAACCTTAGTTTAAAATATTTAACCTAAGTTATTTATATTTCTTGATCTTGAATATATATATATATATATATATATATATATACCGCATGATCAACAATATGCATTTGCTTAATTAAGATTGATCTAATGATGCATGTTAATGTCAAGACTTCAATAGAACCTCAAAATAAAAAATAGGGTGACAAGTGTCACCATCATGGTAACCTTTCCAAAGATCCAATGGTATGCAACAAAAGATGATTTGATGGAGCATGATTGATCTACCAAAGGAGATCCAACATTTTGAGATAAATGTTAATGATTTAAAGCCCTATGATGAGTGAGAAATTAACAAGTGTCACAATCTTAGTGAAATAAAATTGAGCAACTAATGACATTCCACCCCTCAGATTGAGATTTGAAGGAGTGCATTGATCTAACCAAACAAAGATCTAATAACACATGATGAAGGTTGAAAATTCAAAATACCCAAATATGAATGTAGAGATGACACATGGCATAACAAAAATACACAAATTAAAAATTGATCTCTTTTAGAGATTGATGACACATAGATTAACATACACATTTTGATCAATGGTCTATGGAATAGGAGATATAGGTAAGTAGATCAAGATTATTAATGTTCATTCATCTAGTTAGAGATGATCTGATGGTGTGAGATCAATGTTGACATTTCAACAAAGATTAGAATGAATGAAAAAATGACAAGCATCACAACCATATAAAATATAACAAGTAACCAATGGAATTAAACTTCTCAGATCAAGATCAATGTACAATGTTGATTTGAGTAAATACATCCAATGGTCTAAGGTGAGTTAGGATTTTCAAAGGACTCAAAGCCAATAAAATATTGACACATGTCTAAGGGATACAAATGGTCATATTTTAAATATTGATGAGTAGGCTACTATGGTGATGCCACATCAATGCCACACAAGTGCCAGGTTAGATTAAAAGATCTTTTGGGGCTTAGAAAAGAAAAGGTATAAATACAAAGATCTAAACACAATCTAAGTCATGAAGCTTGCATAAGTTTAAACAACTACCACTATTAAAGCACTATAAAAACCTTAAATAAATCCCTAGTGACTAAAAAACCCTAATTTGACCCTATGCTAATTATAATCAAGGTAAAGGAGATTGTATTCTCATTTGTGGAAGGATAATTTGATCTAGAATTGAGCTACAAACCACTAGCAATCAATCTAGAAAATATCACAACCATGATAACTCGAAAGGGTGTTTCAAGGGAGGAGGTGGAATTTTATTTGACCATTGATTTAGAAAGAAGGATTTTAAAGGACACACAATTTAATGCCATAGCTCTAAATATAGGGGATAATAATTGTCCAATCTTGTTTTTGACCATTGAGAATTAGAAACCCATCAGAAGAGAAGAACATGTCAGAAAAAAAAAATGACATAGTTTCCATTCAAATGATAGGTCTCCATTATATTAAAACAAAAATAAAGATACTACATTGTATAAACATTATCTCTCCTATTTTTAAAATATGGAAAAATATACAAGGGCATGATTATTCATGAGTGTACTTTCAATAAAATTGCTTACATCTCTCTTATAACATTTGAAAACTATTACAATCTACCTAAACCTTAAATAAACCAACCAAAATAAATAATTGGTATAAAGATAATGATTTAAAGATCATCTTTTCCCTATTTTTTGATTTCAATGACAACATACCCATTGGTTAATTTATACCTATAATAAGAATTATCATGACTATGATGAATAAGATGTTTGGAAATGAAACCACTACATATTTGGATAAAATTTGGGTTACCTTAGTCTAGTTTATGATTTAGAAACAACTCACCCCTCCTCTTGGTGAAGTTATCAACATTTATTTAAGTTTTTTATAATCAAGAAGAAAACTAAGAACCAATTCTATATGATGTCATACCTCCTAGATGACTTACTTTCTACCACAAAGATATCTAACCTTAGAGAATCGTCACCTAATAGAACATAAATAGTTTCAATATTATTCAAAATTACACATATTCAAGTAAAGGAACCACATCCACTTCATTTTTGACTATCTTTATCCAACCCTAATAGAGGCCATAACTAGGAATCCAATGTTAAGAGTTAACCCCTTGATAAAAAATCCCATTGAGGCCATAGGAGACATTTGGTTATACCCTAATTATACAATCTTCAAGATTAAAGGAACACAATGCACCCAACTCAGACTACCTATCCATATGCCCATCAAACTAGTAAAGTAAGAGGTGGCTTTTCTAATATGTAATGCAATAGATGGTTTGTGCAAAACCAAAAGGAAAGGGTTAATTCACACCTTACCTATAACCATATGAAGTATTTTTTTTGCATATTGGGACAACATTAAGGCTGATTCCAAACATAGGGCCTCTTTAAATCTTCAAATTAATGAGCTAAGGCAGTGGGATCCTCATGGAAGAGTCAAGGAGAATCTAAAGGTCAAGGGAATCAATATCCATTATGATCAGATCACCATCCTGGTCCTTTTAACCCCATGTATACCAAGGCCTCCTCATTTTATGAGGTCACCACTAGATTTAAAAGGTAGAATATCAATATAGAGGGTAGAATGTAGATGGAGCAAAAGGGGAGTAATGAAAAATGATAATTGGGACCAAGGCATTACCATTTGGTAAGTGGTATACCTTTTAGACTTCCACAAACCTAGATATAGATAAAGTCTATAACTGGGCCACAAATTGAGCAAAGGCTAGAGGATAAAAGGCTTGATGAAATAACATCATCTTTAACCCAAGAATAAAAATAAGGTTCACTAGTTGAAGAGGTTCACATGGTAGCATTAGACCCTAATGAGATAATTGAAGATGCCCTCAAAATGCTATCATTAGCTTATAAGTCAGATGATAAATAAATGGAGGAAGTAAAGGAAGAAAAGGGGAATCAAGTGTTATATCTATTTCTTATAGACACCACCAAAATAAAGGTAGAGCTGGCCATTGTCCCAGTTAAAACCAAGAATCCCAA
The DNA here is from genome assembly GCA_037957365.1 of Torreya grandis. Classification (NCBI taxonomy): domain Eukaryota; kingdom Viridiplantae; phylum Streptophyta; class Pinopsida; order Cupressales; family Taxaceae; genus Torreya; species Torreya grandis. Next base: position 235,776 of record JARHVA010003459.1, on the reverse strand, counting down.
GGTGACCTTCACTCATCCTCTAAGTGAAATCAATCTCTTTAGTGAAGAAAACTTGATTTAGGGTCCAACCATTCTTTAATTTTTCATCTATGTCAAATTAAAAAATATACCTACTGCACAACATCCTTAGGCAATGATGAAAGCAATCAATATCCTAGTTCATGAAGAGGTCAAATCATGGATAGTTTCCTTAGAAAATGAAGAAGATAAAGGGATGTCTACTCTAAGAGAATCAAGTGGAATATATATGGAGACCCTAGCTCTAAAGGTGACACAATATTTAGTGGGTGTCAAATTTGACCCAACCACTATCAATTTGTAAAGAGTAACTGAAAATAAGGCCATGGTTGGTGGAGAGTTCACCTATTAAAAAGTGGAGCCTTATGTTGGATTGCCTCTTGTTGGAGGACTAAAGCTTGGTGAGGACTCAATATTTAAAGAAAATGTTCTTGAAATGGCTCAAGCTCAATTAGATCAATTACAAACAATGATTAAGGTAATCTTATAGTAGAGCAAAAATTTGAAATAACAAGCCATCTTGTCAATTGAAGAAGATAAATTCAAGCAATTTGAGGACACCATGGCTGATTTATTCAATTATTTAAAGTTAGTCAAGAGAAGGTAGGATGCAATAAACAAATAAAGTACTATGACTACAGGCTAAGTTGTTTAATGTCAAGCCTCTAGCTACCAAGTGAAGGATTTGATCAAGGTCTTAACTAAAAATCAAATCATTGAATACATGATAGTTATCTTAGCCCACTTGAATATGGATATGGATATATTAATTTATAAGATCAAGGTCCTAAGGAGCTGGTCTAAGTAGATGCAGGACATTTTTTGAGACCTCAAATGGTAAGAAGATAAAATGTTACACATATTGGATAGCTTGATCAAAGAGCCCACCATACTTAATCCTTTAGGCATAATTATGGATGAAGAGTTCAAGCATAGAACTATTCAATTTATGCAAGAAGTGTGGAATCAATGATAAGGAAAAATAGGGGTTGATAGAAAAAATATCATGGGCTTGATTTTATCATTAGAGGGAAATATAATTGATGTTAGGAGCATCAAACAAGTTTTGGAAAGGGCTAAGAGGGATCTCAAGGGCCTAGAGGATCAAGAAAAAGATTTTTTCATGAGAACTATCATTGATCTCTTTTGGATCAATGAACAACATTATAGAATGAATATCTTGTAGGGAAGGTAGAAGATTACATCAAAAAAAGGGTCTCCAAGTTAGTTAGGTTAGGAATATTTTTTTTGTAATAAGCTTGTATAATTCTTGAAAAGAGAACATTCTTTTTTCAAGGCATTTGTAACTTTTAAAGAACATTTCCTATAGGTTAGTTATTTTATAATGTCTAAAAGGTTCTCAAAAGATTGAAAAAGGATATCTGTCCTTGATTTTTGACATGACTAAATAGCATACCTCATGAAAGGTATATATAAAGAGGTATTGCCTATTGTAAAAGGTAAGGAGTTTTTGAGACAAAAAACTATTTTATAACTTTTGAGCAATTAATACAAAGCAAGGAGTTATGTAAAGTTTATCCATTTTTTCTTGTGTGAATTGCTATCATGGTTTCTCTCTCATTTATCTAGTCTTTTCTTCAGATTTGAATGGTTCTTGTGAATTTTAGATATCCATCTTTAAGTGTAGAATTGCTAATTTATGTTAATTCTAGATTAGTTGAAACTTATAGGGTTTTATTTGTTTTCTTCATTCTTCTTGCATATGTGCTAATGCTATTTGAATATAAGAGTGAATGTTTAAATTAATCTTAGTCCTTATTTGCACTATTTCATACTATACTTAGATATTTTCCTAATGTGTAATGAGATTTGATCTTATGATACTTCATGTCATACATTGGTTAAATGCATGTTTAGATGAAATTAAAACTTTATCATAATGTTTGAAATAGAGATCAATGACACCTCTCTTTTCTACCTTACCCTTCCTTTTTCTCCCCTTTTTATCAATTCACCTTAGATCATTTTCATTGAATATTTATCTTAGTTTAGATTTAGAATTAGGTTTTGAGCATAATTCACTCAGATTAGCATAGGTTACCTCCAAAATAAAAGATAAACTATTAAGCCATGGTGGCTCTGAGCCACCAACAATTTAAATTTATGAAATAGTCAACTTGTTCTACCTTTATTCCACCAAGGATAGTAGGATTATCACAACTTACAAATCATGCATTAGATTCTCTAATTCATAAATGAGTAGGGTTTATTAAACACTAAGAACCTCTTATGATATAGTTTTAAGCATCAATAAGGATATGCATTTGACTAGTGCTAGGAGGGCTAGATATATACTTATAAATTTGAAACATCTTTGCTAATTTTGGTGAATTTTATTCAAATATTGATGTATTATTTGCATATTTTTGTTTCTTTTAGCATATTATGTAAGGATCATTGATCTTAGTGGTTGAAGACACATCTTTGTGCTTATTTATACAAAGATAGTTGTTCTTTGAAGATCCATGCATAATTATGGTAAAGATAAATTGAAACCTATAAATCCAATGAGTTTGATGTTAGTAATAGCTATTTTATCCAAATATTGATATATCCTTTGAAAATTTGAGTTTATTTGAACTTAAATGGGTAAAGATCATTTATATTCACATATTTAGACATATCTTTGAGCTAGTTTTGTTAAATATTGATGTCCTTCATCATTATTTATCCATATTTGTACAAAATTTGCTTAATATGCAAGTCTAATCACTATTTTTTGTAAAGATAAGATTTACATATTGTATTTCAAATAGGGTTCAAAATTTTCAAGTTGGAATTGCCAAGGATAAGGACCAAGTCACATTCAAAAACAAGAGTCCCTCTCCTTTCATTAGAAGTTCATAGGAGAGTTAGGAGAGACAAAGGTAAGCATAGACTTTTAAAGTCTCAACCAACTTCACCAATTTAGGGTACTCATGTGTTCAATCCCTATCAAGGTATGGTTTAGCTAGGTGGTTCTTCAATAAATGTGCTAGCTATGGTACATGACCTTCCTTGAAATCATGAAAAGTATTTACCGACTTTTAGTCCTAATGGTTTTATAACTATTGAAGAACACATTAAATCCTTCAAAGTTGCTTTAATACTTTTGAATTTAGTTCATAAAAATGTAGCATGTAAATTGTTTCTATTTACTTTCAAAGATATTGCATATGAATGGTTTCCTAACCTTCCAGAGAACTACGTAGCTAGATGGAATGATTTTAATAGATTATTTATTGATTAATTTCATAAAATAATTAGTCTTTACACTATGTATCAGCAGTTTACCATAATTAAAAGAGATTCAAAAAAGCCCATAAGAGCATTTAATGCTAGATTTCAAAAAATGTTTAATAAAACCATAGTTCCTTATAGACTTGATGAGGATTTAACCTTAGAGATTTACAACGATGCCTCAGATCCCATGACTTTTGTGTTTCTCAAAATATCTACTCAAATCATTTATACATTAACCTTAGCTTATGCCAAAGTTGTGATCATTAATGACCAAATACAACTACAAGGCCAAATGGCATACAATATCCCCAACATTAATCCAAATTTCCCTATTCTAAATGTCATTCCCAATTTTGATCAAAATATGCTTGCCTTAAATCAACTTCCAATTCTAAACTAATTGCCTTTGAACCATGCACATCTTGGCCAAAACCTAGGATTCTTGAAAAACTTTACCAATGGATCTCATCCACAATGCCAGAAAGATTTGATACTTACATCCAGTAGAAATACTCAAGTTCATAATTTTAAGGCACCCAAAAATGATAATTACTCTATCTTAAAGATGGTTTAAAATTTAAGCACTAATTTCCTTCAATCAAAAAATTAATTTGGCCATATTGAGGAAAGATATAATAGGAACTTATCTTTCCAAAGGTTTAATAGGACTTAAAATAGGTTTCAAAATAATAACAACAATATCCATAATAATGAGTCATCTGTTAATAATAATGTACCTTATATAAATCTTGGTGATGTAACTTTGTTTGACTTTTGTAGAGTGTATTATACTTAAAAACATGGTGAATTAGATTGTCTAGAATTTTTCAATGCTTTTGAAGCTTTTAAAGAAGAGTGAGACACTTTTTAAGTTGTCCCTAATAAAGATAATGGTGTAAGTACCTCAAGTTCTATAAGGTCATCTAAATTTATTGATTCAACTCTCATGGTGGAAACATTTGAGTTCCCATTGTAAGAAGAGAATGAGCTTGAAGATATTCCTGAAGAGATCCATGGTTTTTAACAATATTTAAAGAAAACATATCCTTTAAGGAATAGGGAGAAGAAACAACCTTTGACTACCTCAACTCTACCATATAACTTTGGTTCTCATCCTGATAATACATTAGATAATAATCTAGAGCCTCCTAAGGGAAGTACCTCTAAACCCAATGTTGATACATCTAATTCTTCTAATAGGATTGGATATAATATAGTGGAGGACATGAAAAGGATCAAAGATAACATTAATTTTCATGAGTTAACTTAGATTATAGAATAGAGGTATTTTTTTCTAAAAATCCTATCAAACCACAAAATTCTATACATGTTAACATTGCAATATAGAAAAGTAAGGTAGATGTTCCCCATTTCTTGCTTACATTTAGGATATTTGGTAAGAATTTTCATAATTGTTTGTTAGACTATGATGCATCTACAAGTATTATGCCTAAAGGTATTTGTAAAAAATTAGGTTTGTCTCTAATTAAATATAATAGGTTTGTGACTCAATTACATAAATCAAGGGTCAAAATAATTGGTGAGTTATTAAATGTTCACATGCATATTTTTTATAAACTAAGGGATTATAAAAATTTATTGACATCTAAGTGGTGTATATCCCTAATACATATGGAATGCTACTAGGTAGAGACTAGACAAAATATGTGAATGGTTATATGTCAACTAACTATTCACACATGTGGTTACCCTACAAAGGAATTCCACATTAGATCATGATAGAAATGGAACTCAAAATGAAGCATATGAAAATTGAGTACAATGAAACCAATTATAGGGTCAACATGGTTAACTTAGATGTAGGTATTTACACTCTTGACACCATAAAGGTATGTAACTAGAAAAGTTCTCATGCTATGCTTGGATAATGGAAGTTGTATTTTGATGGTGCTAGATGCAAATCAAATTCTAAAGTTTAATACCACTCTTACTCTAGAATTTGATTTGGATCTAGAGTAAGAGTGGTATTAATCAATCCCATTGGGAAGGAATACAATGCCTCTTACAAACTCCAATTCCCATGAACTAATAATTTGTCTTAGTATGAATCACTTATTCTTGGATTACAATTTGTAATCAAACATAAGGTTAAGAAACTATTAGTTTTTGGTGATTTAGAGATAGTAGTTAATTAGGTGAATATTAAATATAAATTCAAGTTGTCTTATCTTAAAAAATATAAAGTTAGAGTGTGAGAATTAATTGAATGTTTTGATGATTTCAACATTGTGTCAATCCCTAGGGAGGAAAACAAGGTTTTTAATGAACTTGATTCAGCTATAGATAACCTTATGCCCAATCAATGTTCCAATTTATAAATACTTACCATTTAATTAGTCCCATATCCCTTAGTGTTAGATAATTTCAACCATTTTCAAGTATTCATTAATGATCAAAATATCATAGACTTCATGACTAGCTCAAGAGTATTTAAGGCTCACATCATTGATAAATCTAGTGAGAATACCCTTGATGATGAAAAAATTTAAGTAAATGTTGATGGTAATTTAATTTATATAAATGATAATAAAATACCTAAATGAATGATTACTTTATAAAGGTTTTTTTATTCTAACAATCTAGTTGAGACTATCAAGTTTCCCAAAGTAGATAGGAGGGACTATAATTTAGTTGACTTAGGTTCCCAAGGTCAACCTGAATAGGTGAACATTGGTATAACCTACACAAGAATTTAAACTAAGAGAGATAAAGATATACTAACCAACTATAAAGATGTAATAGCATGGTCCTATGATGACTTAATGATCTTTGATCCTAGGGTCATAACCCACACCATACCTATAAAATAAGATTGCAATACATTTGGGAAAAAATAAAGGCCAATAAACCTTGTCCTAAAACCAATGATATATAAATAATTCAAGAATTTACTAGATGCTAAAATAGTGTTTCCCATTAGACACTCAACTTGGGCATCTAACTTAGTACTAGTCAAGAAGAAAAATGGTGAAATCAGGTTGTACATTGATTTTAGAAATCTAAGTAGAGCATCTAAAAATGATAATTACCCCCTAAATTTTCTTGACCAAGTAATCCAAATAGGTTCTGGTTCTGATATGATGTCTTTTCTTGATGAATTTTTAGGGTATAATTTGGTGCTAGTAAACAAAGAATATAGGATGAAGACTACATTTACTACTAAATGGTGCACTTTTGCCTACAAGAGAATTCCCTTTGGATTGATCAATGTAGGTGTAACCTTTCAAAGTGCAATGGATCATAATTATAACGACTCATATGTAAGTGAATTATTATTTAAATGGATGACCTGGCTATCTTTTCAAAGAATAAGGAAGATTCCATCATGTACTTGCAAAAAGTATCTAAAAGGTGTAAAAGGTATAGAATTTCTCTCAACCTAAAGAAGAGCATTTTTTGTGTAACTGGGGGAAAATCATTGGGACATGTTATAACTAAAGAGGGGATATATATATGCATAGATATATTAAATTCAATATCAAATATAGAACTCATAATAGTAGGAAGGAACTAAAGTCTTTCTTTGGTAAAATCAACTTTGTGAGAAAGTTCATTTTTGGTTTTGTATAGATTGTAAAGTCATTAAATGACATTTTGAATAAATATGTCAAGATCACATGGAATGAGGAGACCAAGAAAGCTTCTAAAGACATCAAATAAGTAATTGGCCAAGGTCATGTACTAATAAGTCTAGATTTCACTAAAATTTTCTATCTTTATTACTTTGCCTCTAATCATACATTAGTTGTTGTCCTAACTCAGAAGATAGATAAGTATGATCATCCCATTACTTTCATGAGCAATAACCTTAAAAATGCTAATTTGAACTATTATTTTATTTTTAAACAAGCATTTGCTTTAGTCAAGGCCATAAGGAAGTTTATGCACTATATTCTTAGGAATAAAGTGCATGCAATCCTACCAGACACTGCCACTAAGCTAATGTTGATTCAATGTGAACTTAGAGAAAAGAGAGGTAAGTGGATGTTTTCACTTCAAAAACATGATCTAGAGATGAATAACACCAAGTTGATAAGATTTCAATTTTTAATTAAATCAATTAATAATACTATTACCAAACTAAGTGTTATGCAAGTTGATTAATAAGGTTTTCAATCCAATGATTGGTATGATCCTATTGTTCATTTACTAATCAATGGCTATTGTCCGGCAGGGTTAAGTAGAGAGAAAAAGAGAGATTTGAGACTCAAAGTAACCCATTTTCTAATAAAATATGTGGTATTGTATAGAAATAAATTTTAAGGCATCTACCTAAGGTGTGTTTCCAAGGAATAAGTGGCTAAGATCTTAAACACCTATCATGAAAAGCTTAGAATTTGGCATCCATCTAGAAGGACTACAACCTAAACTATCATTAGATATGGTTACTACTAGCCTATTATCTTCAAATATGCTCATAATCATGTGAGGGAATGCCACTCATGTTGAATATTCAACATTAAAGAGCCCAAATTTGCCATGCCATTGACTCCATTAATGATTGATAAGCCTTTTTCACAATGGGGATTGGACTTTGGGGGGATCATCAAACCCAATTCTTCAGAAGGTCACAAGTATGTTCTAACTATTATTAACTACTACACAAGATGGATTGAAACAATAGAAACCAAATAGTGTAAGAAAGATGTGATTAAATTCTTAGAAGAAAACATATGCACAAGGTTTGGAACACCAATATCTCTAGTATGTGATAATGGATATGCTTTTATATCCATTGAGATGACTAAATGAGCATATGAAAACAACATTGTTCTCAAGTTCTCATCAAACCATTAACCTCAAGGTAATGGAATGTAATAAGTAACAAATAAGAACTTGATGAAATCCATAAAAAATTATGCAACCGATAAACCAAGAACATGACACAAGCTGCTTACGTATGCCCTTTGGATAGATAAAACTAGATTCAAGTGAGCTCTCAAGGCATCACCATTATTGCTAGTATATGGTCAAGAACCTATATTCCCCATTAACATCAAGATGATAACATATAGGTTCATGCAAGAGTACATAGATGGGGATCAAGAATTTGCAAATTCAAGGCTACTTGACATCATATAGATGGAAGATGCAAGAGCGGAAGCCTTTACCAATTTCAACAGACACCAAATCACAATTTAGAGGTGGCTTGATAAGAATTCAAAGATAAACATGTTTAGATAAGGATACTTGGTTCTTCTTTGGGATAATGCCTCAGAACCAAAATTATATCATGGGAAGTTCACACCTTTGTGGATTGGCCCATATCATAGTGTTGAGATCTTGGGGGATAACACCTTCAAACTAAAAGACATTCAAGGAGTAGAGTTTACATTGCCAACCAATGGGAAATAACTTAAGCACTATTTCTCTGTTGTCCCACCTAAAGTCTTCATAAAATGACCTATAATACTAGTTAGAGTTAGTGTAGGTATAATAGATTCGTTTCCTTGTTCTTCCCTTCCTATCCCTTGTTTGTACATAGTGTTTGTATATATTTGTTTGTTTCATGTTTGTTTGATTTCCTTGTTTAGTGTGTTTTCTTTCCCTTATTTTCTCATTGCTTTATATAAGTCTTCTTCAATATGGTCCTCAGCTCAAAATACATTCAAATGATCAAGAGGAATTCCATAGTCCAAGAATGTATGTATGTCTCCTTGGCACTAGTTGATCATGGAATTATTGAAATATGAGCTTGAAGTTATAGTTTAGAGACACTAGTAAAGACTAATAAATAGGTTAAGTGTTCCTTGATATTTTAAACCTTGTTATAATCTAAGTTTGGTTTTAAGAAGGATTACACATGCAAGGTGAAAGATTGAATTATTAGGATACATTCATGTTTACACTTAAAAATCATTAATTACCTGGGACAAATATTACATCCAAAGATGATTATTTAAAGATCAAACATGTGACCAAAGTTCTCAACATTTTCTAGAAAGTCAAAATATTTAAAAATATAAATAATAAATAAATAAGAGCTTATTACAAAATTAAAAAGGCTTTTTGAGTAAAGGTGATTTTGTTAATATCCATCAGGGCTATGGATGCCTAGCTAGTAGTGGAGTAAGGCCTTGAGTAGATCCAAAGTTATATTTGTCATGGTGATGGATGCTTGGCTAGTATAAGAGCAATGCCCAAGCCTTCCTTGAGCTAAAGCATGATTATTAATGATCACCTAAAGATGTTATGAGTTAATGTTAATGGTCAAGGTCACAAATCTAAAGGATGTTATCTAAATCCTATAGAAATCAATAATTAGAATTGAAGCACACACACAATAAGGCTATGTCTTGTTGTTTGATCCTATTTTTCATGTGTAAGACTTGTTCTAACCATGAACTAGCCTTAATAATAGTGCTTGATCAAGTGGAATGCATAGCTTAGTTATTAGTCTAAATCAGAGTTTGTTAATTCTAACATATTTTTATTTTTCCTCTAGAAGTCACCATTCATTGAGGTCAACATACCCCCCATTTCTAAAAACTGGGGACCCTTATTTTAAAATTTGTAAGATTATGCTTTAATTAAAAAATCACTTGATCAAATCACCACTATCATGTTTAAACATTATATTTATATGAAGATCATCCACATATGGTTCTCATTTGTATTAATTGACATATTATCAAGGGATCATGGTTTTACCCCTTCTAATGTTACTAATGATTATTGACTATGATTATGTAGTGTAGGTTCAATGGAATCTCATTTGGGAATGAACATGCTTAGGGTTTTATGATTCAATGTTAGGATTGATCTTTTACTATCCTTTCATCTATCAAATATTAATTGAATCTATTTTAAGTCATGTTAAAACCCTAGTCTAATGTTTTAACCTAGATCCCCTTTTAAATTAAATTCAAAATTACGCAGGAATAATTTACGTAGGAATAGTTATTTGTGCCATGGACTTAGCTTAGTTTTTATCCAAAGGCTTAGTAATGGTTTTTAACATGACCAAACCTTAGTATAAAACTATTATGCTTGGTCTCTTTATATCCCATGACCCTTTGGTCCATTTTATTATTAGTGTGGTCTAACTAATGTAGGGTCCCTTTTGTTATATCCTAGACAAGTCATAAAGCTTTATCTAAAAGTTTTGATTATATTTATGAATACAATAAAAACCCTAGGCTATAACTTTATTACTTATCTCTTAACATTCATGGGGTCCCTTTCATTATGTTTTAGAACTTATCCCATAATTTTATCCTAAGGTTTTATCATGTTTATCAACATCAATAAAACTTTAGTTTAAAATATATATAGCCTAAATTATTTATATTTCTTGAGTTTGACTTAATGTATGTGTGTGTGTGTATGTGTGTTATTGATCATAAGATCAATGATACACATTTTATTAGGAAATATTGATCTAATGGTATGTGTTAAAGTCAAGACTTTAATAGAACCCCAAAACAATTGATAGGGTGACAAGTTTTGCCATCATCAGAACCTTACCAAAGATCCAATGGTATGCAACAAAAGATGATCTGACAAAGCATGATTTATTTTACTAAGGAGATCTAATGGTGAAAGATCAATGTTAATGATTCAAATCCCTAAAATGACTTAAAAAGTGACAAATGTCACAATCTCATTGAAATAAAATTGATTAACCAATGACATTCCACCCCTCAAATTGAGATCCAATAGAGTGTTTTGATATAGCCAAATGAAGATCTAATGGCATGTGATGAAGGTCAAAAAGTTAAAATCCATGAGGATTAATGAAAATATGACACATGTCATAGCTACAATCCATATATTTAAGATCAATCATCTTTTAGATATCCATGACATGTAGATAAACATACACATTCCAATTAATGGTCTATGGAATACGAGTTGTAGGTAAGTAGATCAAGATTAATAGAGTGCATTCATCTGGGTAGAGATAATCTAATATTATAAGATCAACATTGACATTTCAATAAAGATTAGAATAAATGTAGAAGTGACAAGTGTCACAGCTATATAAAATATAATAAGTAGTCAATGGAGTTTGAATTCTCAGATTAAGATCAATGGATAGTGTTGATCCTACCAAATAGATCCAATGATGTGAGGTGAGATAGGATTTTCAAAGGTCTTGAAGCCATTAAAATATCAACACATGTCCAAGGGTGATAAATGGTCATATTTTAAATATTAATGAGTAGTATTCTATAGTGATGCCACATCGATGCCACATAAGCACTAGGTTAGATTAAAAGATATTATAGGGCTCAAAACATTAAAGGTATCATACAAAGATATAAACAAATTCTAAGTCATAAAGCTCACATAAGTTCAAACAACTACCACCATTAAAGCACTATAAAAAAATTTAGGAAAGCCCTAGAGAGGATGAAAACCCTAATTTAACCTTGTGCTCATTATAATCAAGCTAAAGGAGATTTGATTGTCATTTTTACAAAGATAATTTGATCTAGAATTCAATTACAGACCACTAGAAAGAAATCTAGAAAATCTTATAGCCTTGGAAACATGGAAGGGTGTTTCAAGGGAGTAGGTGGAGATTTATTTGACCAATGATGTAGAAAAAAGGATTTTTAAGGACACAAAATTCTATGCCACAACTCTAAATATAGGGGATAACAATTGGTCAAGCTTATTTTGGACCATTGAGAGCCAGAAACTCATCATAAGAGAGGAGGAGAAGAACATGTTGGCAAAAAGGATCTACTATGACATAGTTACCATTCAAACGATAGGTATCCATTATGTGTAACAAAACTAGAGGCACTACATTATATATACATTCTCTCTCTTATTTTTAAATATGTAAAAATAGATAAGGACATGATTATTCATGAGGGTAGTTTTAGGAAAATTTCTTACATCTCTCTTATAGAATTTGAAAACTATTACAATATTCATAAAACCTAAAAGTAGACAAAACCACAATAAAAAATTATGATGAATATAATTATTTGAAGATCATCCTTTACATGTGGCTATTCTCTAAGAATTGAGTGTTTTTTTAATTTCAATGACAACATACCCATTGGTAAATTTAGATTTAGAATAATAATGATCATGACTATGATGAATAAGATATGTGGAAATTTAACCACTACATATGTGGACAAAATTTGGGTGCCCTTAGTCTATTTTATGATTGAGAAACAACCCACCCCTCCTCTTAGTGAAGTTATCAACACTTGTTTAAGTAGATAATTTTTTGTAGTCAAGAAGAGAACTAAGAATCAATTCTACATGATGTCATACCTCCTAGATTCCTTGCTTGCTACCATAAATATATCCAACCTTAAATACTGGTCACCTAATGGGACACAAATATTTTCCCAATATTATTCAAAATTACACATATTCAAGTATAGGGGCCACATCCATTTCATTTGTGATTGTGTTTATCTAGCCCTAACAAAGGCCATAACTGGGAATCCAATATAAAGAGTTAATCCCTTGATAAAAAATTCAATTAAGGCCATGGGAGATATCTATTTATACCTTAATTATAAAATCATTAGGATTATCATAACACAATGCACCCTACTCAGACTTCCTATCCATATGCCCATCAAACTAGTAGATCAGAAGGTGGCTTATCAACTATGCAATGAAATAGATGGTTTGTGCAAAACCAAAAGGTGATGATTCAATCCCTCCCCATAACCATAGTAAGGACTATTTTTTCACAATAGGAAAACATTGAGGTTATTTCCAAACATAGGACCTCCTTCAATCTCCAAATTGATGAGCTAAGGTAGTGGGATCCTCATTGAAGAGTCAAGAAACATATAAATGCTAAGGGAATCAATATCCCTTATGATCACTAGCCTAGTCCTTTTGATCCCATACATACCAAGGCCTCCTCATTTTATGAGGTCACCACTAGATTGAAAAAGCACAATATCAATCCAAAAGATACAATATAAAGGGAAAAAAGGGGAGTGATGATAAATGGAAATGTGGACCAAGGAGTACCATTTGCTAAGTGGTACACCTTCTATACCTCTACCAACCTAGATATAGATAAAGTATATAACCAAGGCACAAATTAATCAAAGGTTATAGGAAAAAAGGCCTGATGAAATAGCATCATCTTCAACCCAAGTAGAAGAACAAGGATCACCAGCTGAGGAGGTTCACATGGTAGCATTAGACCCTAGTATGATAATTTAATATGCCCTCAAAATGCTATCATTATCCTATGAGTCAGATGATGAAGAAATGGAATAATTAAAGGAAGAAAAGGGGAAACAAGTGTTGGATCTATTTCATATAGACACCACCAAAAGAAAGGTAGAGTTGGCCATTGTCCCAATTAAAACTAAAAATCCCAAGGTGACCTTCACTCATCTTCTAAGTGAAATAATCTCTTTAGTGAAGAAAACTTGATTCAGGGTCCAACCATTCCTAAATGGTTCATCTATGTCAAAATTTAAAAGATACATACTACATAATATCCTTAGGTAATGATGAAAGAAATCAATATTCTATTTCATGAAGAGGTTAATCCATGGATAGTTACCTTATAAAAGGAAGAAGAGAAAGGGATGGCTGCTCCAAGAGAATCAAGTGGAACAAAAATGGAGACCCCAACTCCAAATGTGACATAATCTTTAGTGGGTGTCAAATTTGACCCAACCACTACCATTTTGCATATATTAATTGCAAATAAAGCCATGGTTGGTGGAGAGTAGTCCACCTTCCAAAAAGTGGAGCCTTTTGTTGGATTGACTTTAGTTGGAGGATAAAAGCCTATCAAGGACCCAATATTTGAAGATAATGTTCTTAAAATTGGTTAGGCTTAACTAGACTAATTACAAATAATGATCAAGGTTATCTTACAATAGAATAAAAATTTGAAAGAACAAGCCATCTTGTCAATCTAAGAAATAAACAAAGTTAGTTAAAAGTAGGCAGGGTATAATAAATAAACAAAGTATTATGGGTACATGATAAGTTAGCCAATGACAAGCCTCAAGCTACCAAGTGAAGGATTTGATCAAGTTCTTGACTAAAAATCAAATCCTTGAATCCAAGACAATCAGCCTAACCCACCTGAATATGGCTATGGCTATATTAATTGATAAGATCAAGGCCCTAAGTAATTAGTCTAAGTAGAAGGAGAACATTTCTATGGATCTCAAACAATAAGAAGATAAAATGTTATACATATTGGAAATCTTGATCAAATATCCCACCACACTTAGTCCTTTAGGCCTAATAATGGATGAAGAGTTTAAGTATAAAACTATTCAATTCATGTAGGAAGTGAGAAATCAAGGACAAGGGAAAATAGGGGTTGATAACAAGATCATGGGCCTGATTTTATCATCAAAGGAAAAGATAGGACATGCCAAGAACATTAAACAAGTTTTGGAAAGGGTTGAGAGGGATCTCAAGGGCCTAGAGGATCAAGACAAAGAATTTTTCATTAGACCTATCATTGATCTCCAACTGATCAATGAACATCAATATAGAATGAAGATCTTGCAGAGAAGGCATAAGATAGCATTAGAAAAAGGGTCTCCAAGTTAGTTAATTTAGAATATTATTTTTGTAATTAATCTTGTGTAACTTTTAAAAAGAGAATATTTTTTTGTAAAGGCATGTGCAACTTGTAAATTAAATCACATTACCTATAGGTTAGTCATTTTAGAATGTCTAAAAGGTTCTCAAAATATTTTAAAAGGATAACTATCCTTGATTTTTGACATGACTAACTGACATACCTCATGAAAGGTCTATATAAAGAGGTATTTCCCATTGTAAAAGGGAGGGAGTTTTTTAGCCAAAAAACTATTTTGTAACTTTTGAGAAATTAATTCAAAGCAAAGTGTGTCCATTTTTTCTTATGTGAATTACTATCATGGTTTCTCTCTCATTTGTCTAGTTTTTTCTTTAGATTTGAATGGTTCTTGTGAATTTTGGATATGCATATTTAAGTGCAAAATTGATAATTTGTGCTAATTCTAGATTAGTTGAAATTTCTAGGATTTTTTTCATTTTTTTCATTCTTTTTGCATATATGATAACGTTATTTTCTTGCATGAGTGAATGTTTAAAGTAATCATAGTCCTTATTTGCACTATTTCATAATATCCTTAGATATTTACCTAATGTGTGATGAGATTTGATCTTATGCTACTTCATGTCATACATTGGTTAAATGCATGTTTAGATGAAATTGGAACTTTGTCATAATTTTTGAAACATAGATCAATGATACCTCTATTTTTTCCTTATCCTTTCATTTACTCCCCTTTTTATCAATTCACCGTAGATTAGTTTCATTGTGAATATTCATCTCAGTTTAGACTTAGGATTTGAGCACAATTTACTTAGATTCGCATAGGTTATCTCCAAAATCAAAGATCAAGTATCAAGCCATGATGGCTCCAAACCACCAACTAATATTAATTTGTGAAATAGACAACTTATTTTGCTTCTATTCTACCAAGGATAATAGGATTATCACAAACTGTAACTCATGTATTGGATTCTCTAGATTCAAAATGAGTAGTGTTTCTTAAAAAATAAGAACCTCTTATGATACACTTTTAGGTATCAATAATAGTGTTATCTAGAGCTATGTTGAATATGTTCAATGATTTCATCCATGACTTCCTGGAAGTATACTTGGATGACTGAGCAATGTTATCTTTGTTCAAAAAACATTTATCAAAACTTAGTTTAGTGTTATAAATATGTAGAGTGGTGAGAATAGCACTAAATTTAAATAAATGCCTATTTTCACACATTTTGGTGTTTTATTAGGTCATGTAGTGTGTAGTAAAGGAATCCTAGTAGACCAGATTAAGATCATAGTCATTGTGAGCAAGACATCACCTATGACTTCAACAAAAGTGTAATATTTTATGGGTCACACTAGTTAATACTATAAATTCATCAAGGGTTATGTTGCTATATCATCCCCCTTAGAGAAGCTAATGTGAAAATGAGTTTGGTTTGTATGGATAACTAATTGTCAGGTCACATTTGCTGATTTAAAGTAATGACTAGTGACTGTTCCAATCCTAGTTTTCCTAGATTGGAGTAAACCTTTCCATGTAGATGTGGATGCTTTATATATTTTAGTTAGATAAATAATATCACAACTAAGAGAAGGAGGATTGGATCATTTGATCCACTTCACAAGCAAAAAAAAATTAGCCATAGAGAAAAATTATATGAGAAATGAGAAGGAAGCCTTGGAGATAGTATTCACACTATAAAAGTTTAGGCATTAATTATTAGCTACACCATTCAAATTTTTCACTAATCATCAAGATTTTTAAAACCTAGTGAATAAGACACTATTGGATGGACACATATCTAGTTGGTTGTTGCTTTTCTAGGAATTTCAATTCCATAATAATGTCAAACCAGGATTAGAGAATATCAGTCCAAACTATCTCAATTAGATAACCAATGGAAAGGACCATGAGGAACTCCAAGATGAGTCACAAGATGCATAATTATTTAGGGTGACTATGATTCTAAAACAACTACAAGAGATCACATAGTTTCTTAAATAGGGGACTTCCCATAACACTATACAGAAAAAGATAAAAAATAGCTAATAACTAGAGCTCTTTTGTATAGTATTGTTAATGGATATTTATGTTACTTAGGTGAAGATGAAGTCCTACACCGAGTGAAACTAGATCATGAGTGTGCATAGATCATGGATGAAGTGCCTCAAGGATTCATAAGAGGCCATTTAGTAAGAGATGCAATTATGAGGAATATTTTACAAAGTGGTATTTGCTGGCCCTATCTATTTTAGGATACACAAAGAGTTGCACAATAGAGTGATGTTTTCCAAAGGATGGGGAAGCCACACAAATGGGATGAGATTCTTTTGTATCCCATGTTATCACAACAACCCTATAAACAATGGAGCATTGACTTTTTTGGGCCAATCAATATTATAAGTAAATATAATAAGGTAAGGTACATAATCACTATGACAGATTACTTTACTAAATAGGTAGAAGCTATTGTGACTCTAAGTTATGGTGAAAAAGACACAACTAAGTTCCTATATGAGAATATCATTACCAGTTTTGGTTATCCTCTTAAATTGGTAAGTGATAGAGGAACCCATTTTTTGAATAAGACCATCAAAACCCTTACAAATGAGTTCTTGATATTGCATCATAAATTCACTACCTATCATCCATAAGCAAATGGCCAAGTTGAAGCTATAAACAAGGTGATCGATAAGATGCTCAATGAAATATGAAATGTGTAGTGAGATGACTAAGAGGATAGACTTTTAGATATATTTTGAGCTTATCACATGTATTATAAATGTGTGACAAGGTTTACACCATTCTAGTTGGTCTATGGGCTTGAAGTTGTAACTCCTATGGAATATGTACTTCCTAGTCAAAGGTCACTAATGTGTTGTGCATGGGTCTTTCAGAGTTACTAACTCATATGTTGTTAGAATTGAATCACATAGATGAAGAAATATTTAGAGTAGTATGGGCCCAAGAGATAAACAAGTGTATTTAAAAGGCATTACATGATAAAAACCTATGAATAAAAGAATTCCAAGTAAATCAACTTGTTATTCTATATGATATTAAGTTTAGAGATTTCCCTAGAAATCTTCACATCTAATGAAAGGGTCCTTACATCATTCATGAAATTTCATAGCCTAGAACTATGGTCCTATGATATTTACAGGGAAATGTCTTACTTGGGTGGGTAAATAAAATGGTTGTAGGTTGAAGTCCTACTATCACTGATTCAAAACAATATGGAATAAAGGTGTTATATCACACCAAATTGATCATAGTGAGGTTTACAGTGTTATTTTAGGATAGTTTGAGTTTTGTGTGTGTATTTTAGCATGTATGGGTCAATGTAAGTGTGTGTATAGTATGTGACCAAAAGGATCTATATAGAATTTGAAGGTTTCATTACTATGGACAAATTAGAGAAGGTGGCTAAGTGAGTATAGTTTATAGACATCAATTAAGTCCAAGAAAGACACGTGTATTTAAATATATAGTAGATAGTACAGCTTAATGTCTAAACCATTCCATTTAATGATTAATTATAGGGTGGGAGATTGATAAATATCTTTGAAAAACAACCATTCTATGTCAAAAATAGAATAAGTAATGTATGGTCAAAGCTTCGTTAATGAGACAAGTCAAAAATCATAACCACTGCTATAATTAAATGTCATGTCTCCAAATAAATGTCACATAATTGGAATAGATCCACTCCATTCAAAGCTCACATGTGAAGGATTGAGTGATAAAATAGCTCATCAATATTGTAAAATGTTAAAGGTGGTATGAGACATTATAAATTAGGCACTTAGGAAACTCAATTCATATCCATTACTAAGCATATTGAGGTGCTATCCAAATTACAAGTGATTCCTAATCTATACTTTTTAGCTTTCATGTATTTGTTTTAGAGAGAGATGTGTAATGAATGGGTTTGATCACTCCCAACTCATCAAATGGTTTACATAAGCACAAAAGAGGATATGGACATCGGTGTGGCATTATGCCAAATACACTTAATAAATCTAGATGGTTATGAGTTTGATCATAATGCAAAAGATACACATATTTGTCCTAGATATAGTTCAAAGAGCACAGTCAGCTACATTAGTACAACCACATAGACTCCATAGTGTAGATGTGGAGAGGTTGATCCATTTACCCACTTTTGGGTAACTCAGTGATGTAATAGAGGTTTTTTTGGGCTGATCTAATGAGGGAATGATTTATCTTTCCCAAGACATAACCATCCACATTACTACTACTATGATGGCTAGGGTGAAAGGACTGCGTGCATGAGGGAGGTAAATTGTGCACTATGAATCACAAATTCCATCCATTCTTCCAGAGATATGGGAAAAGCACTCTTGTAATTCAAAAGGAATCCCATTAGAAGATAATGAAGATGTGTTAGAGTGCATTCTGGTTGAATGCATCTCTCACTAATTCTGATAGATAACCATGGATGCCAAACAAGCTAAAAAAGGGTTATCAACATTACTCATTAGATGATCCATCACAGTGAGGAATTTAACTAGAAAGAAATCTTGGTTAACGAACTCACTTCTAACATTGATAAATTCTTGGAAACTATGAAATAAACCTTTTGATACCAATTTTTGGTATTATTATTGGTGTTTATGTAGTGGAAGTCTCTTGAAGGTGAATTTTACCCTGATGTTGACTATTAGTTGGATGTCAAATTCAAAAATATCACCTAAACCCATGAGAGCACATAATTTGGGCATCAATCTAAGTTTTTCACTTGGTGGGATGAGTTGGTTGAGCTTATCATAGCTAACCTATGCATACCACCTAATTTCATGTAGTACTTGGGATAGCATGTAGTTGTCACAAAGTTATCAAAGGACATTACTATCTAAGTCCATGAACTACCCAAGGTTCTAGGTCTACCTCTCCCATAATTTATTAACATGTAAATGGCATAGACTGTGGTGGCTAATTAAAATGTAATCATAACAATGAGATCTACCCATTGAAAATAGCACCATCTGTTGTATATCCTATGAATACAACTAAGTAGCCTTAAATAATAACTACTCTAATATGAGATTCTAGGAAGAGCAAGGTGAGTAAAGGTATAATATCTCTATCTCTTCCAAGTTAGAATAATTTTAGCCAGATCATGTGATTAGATGACTTGATCATTCCTAAAATCATTAATCTCTATGATTTTCCACATCTAAGCACTAATGAGTAACAAGTATATAGGATGATGATGGCCAATATGGATAGATACCTATACAAGAAGGAGGAAGAAAAAGAGTATTTATTTTATAAAGCAATATGTACCATTTAGGTGCAAAATAAAGTGCCCAAAATTCTTTGGATAGAGTTACCTTCATGCCCAGCCTCTATCATCATCAATATAGTGGATGGAGATGCCAAATTTTAGAAAATTATCCAAATGTTCAAGGTAGGAGGATCTATTATGAGTCTATCATAGTCAAGATCAACTAAAACTAGTCTCACAATACCACTATTCTGACATAGGTAGAATCCATACAACCCTCAATAATTTAGGGATGAAACCTCACTTGTTCTTATACATGACAATAGAGAACCTATGATGGAATAGCAACATGCATAAGAAGTTCCACCACCCAAACCCATAAGATGTTTGGTTTATAAGGGGTAGTTTTCTTAGGTAGAAGTGCAAATGACTATCCCTAGATCTTCTCCATCCCAAGTTGAGGAGGCTATGAATGATATATAATAAGTCACCCCAAACATTCAAACTACCAAGGAATAGTAATCCACATGTGAGGAAGTGTAGAGAGTAGCTGAGCATTGTGTGCACTAAGAATAAAATCATAAGGCTAAGGCTAAGGCTAAATAAAAGGAAGAAACAATGTAGTAAGAATGGGATGAAGCCTAATACCAAGCCAAGGAAGAATCAACTTGTAATTAATCCATGGGTGTTGAGGTACTTTGACAAAAACAAGTGGTAAATTATAAGATAAAATTGTAGTAGGAAGTTGTAGCTACCAAACAAGCTCAAAAATAATAACATTTAGCTAACCAAAAGTGTAAGGATTTTGAATTAAAAGCAGAGCATAAACATAAGGATGTTATAGGGGAAATAAAGAATAATTAGATTGCATAAGAGAAATATCATAAACAATATGAATACCAAGCATGGTAGTACAAGGTGTAGGTAGTAGAGGTTTATAAAATGGTAAAGGAAGATACACAGAAGAAAGAAAAGGAAGAGGAGGCTAAAAAGGTGCAATGTGTTATTGCCAAGAAGGCATAAGAGAACACTAAGAAGGAGATCACTAAGAAAGCTCAAGATGATACTATGAAGGTTTAATCTATGAAAACTCCCTCAAATTCCATTACCATATAACCATCTCATAAGCTACTCCAATCACAATTGCAAGACACTCTAGTTGCCTCATATGATGATAGTGTTTTTTTGATCCTAACATTTGGATATGAGATGTTCTAGCTACTTCTACTTGGAATACTATTTTTTCTCTACCCATCACTCCATTATGCATGGCACCTATGAGTACATTTATCTCACACCTTGCCTTGACTCCTACTACTAACAAAGTATCCTTGGATGTTTCTCAATTATCATTGTCTAAATAGATTAAAGGTGATACTATGTTCCAAGATTCTATTTCATATAAGGTGGTTAAATTAGATCAATAAGTTAAGTATATTTAAGATACAAATTTTTTAGTCACAAAGTAGCTATATATTACATGGATGAATATCGAGGATGTCTATCCTAATTTATACACCCAACTGATTATGGATCCATCACTCCTAGATAAGGACCAACTTATTCTTATTCTCAATAAAATCACCACTAATTGGTAGACCTTTAATGAATCAATCATCATATAAAATGGGCAAGCCATCAAATTTGAAAATGATATCCTTTTTGAGGTTATATTTGAGTACCAAAATACTATCAATATTACATATATGTAGGATATGCACATTACACTTCCACTACTTGATTGGAAAAATGGTTAAACATAGTTTTGACCACTATGCAACCTAAATTTTCCATGTCTACCTTCACACATACTGCTCTCATTGTGCCAAATTTCACTCCTACTTCCATGGATGCTACCTTACAGACCTCACTTAGTATGAGGGATACTATCATGCAAAATATGTAGACTTGGAAAAGCCAAATGTTGTACAACTCTTTTATTGGTGTGAAGGCATAAATACATGAAATAAGTTGGTTTAGATCTATGGTGAAATCACCAACAAAGTCCACATGGTGAAGTCTGTATTGCTTTAGATGGTTGACACTAATATTCACCTGTTGACGGCAAATCAAGTTCCCTTGCATGGTATTTTATGTAGTCCTCAAGAAGTTATATTATTGGAAATATTACAAGGTGATTTGGCTCTCATCGATGCAATAATTGCACCACTCATAGATGAGCCTCAAATCATTCCACCTAGTCAACTATGATAGATTATCTAATGAAGTAAGATGCCTCCACCAACCAACTAACTCTTACATAGGGTCAGTAATTCATCAATTTTAGTTTATTTCTTTTGTATTTAGTAGTTTTTCTAGTAATACATAAAGATAGTCTATTAAAAAATTGAGAGGGTGGTAGACTAGTATGCTACTTAGTTAAAAACCCTAAATGGTGGATAAGTAGTGTGAAAGGGGATCAAACTAGTTTACTAGTACCTCAAGCAAAGTCTATTAGTCCTATGCACTTATATCTTTTAAATCCTTTCTTAGTATTTGGATTTTTTCCCTCTATAACATTATATCTAGATGAGATAAACTTTTTAAGTCTAGGAAAGTGTTAGTGGTAAATGGTAAATGTAAAACCAATTGTATGTACAAGAACATCCTATGGTAATTCCAATTGTATTTTGTTTATGGGTTGTTAGGAGTTATTACAAGAATCTCCATGTTGGTTAGTATTCCACCAAATGTGATATGGAGATCTATTTTCAACATGGTAAATCCAAAATTTACAACTATATGAATTAATGCCTATAAGTGTTTTTAATAAATGTAATACAAGGGTTGATTATTATGTTTATTTTGACATGTATATAAGTAATATAATCATGAATGTTATTCTTAGAAAGTTTTTCATAGAGTATTGGCATCATTGGACATCAATCTATAAGTTTTTTCTTGTTGTTATCCCTGGTATTAGATATTTTAATATGAATTCTAAGTATTTATATTCTTTACATGACTTTTTCCTTTATTATATTTCTTGGATGCATTAATTTATCTATATGTAAATAGTTCCCATCATGCATTGAAACTTTAAACTAGTGTAATTATCTATGATAAACCTTGAATATGGATTCAAAGTCTTGATTAAATCCTTTTTCAATATCCTTATGTCATTTTGTACAATATATCCCCATAATTAGCATGTTCTAGTGAAACCTAGGAACCTCTACTAATAATGGTTTATCAACATATATATGTATTATAACTTTATGTTAACCTATATTAATCTCATATAACTCAAACCAAGCCTTCACAACTAAGATATACAACTACCAGTCTTCAAATGTTTATGAAGGTAATAAAACTATAGCATAATTATATATGTACAAACAAATAATAATTTCCATATCATGCTTCTGCAATTCACCAATTGATACAAGTACCCAAGACATCATGGAGCTATGGATAATTATTACAAACCATTTATATAAGCTCAAGTTTATGAATATTTAATGAAGACATAAGGTCATCCAACTTACAAATTAATGTAATCCTACATAATTCCCTGTGTTGTTTAAATTTTTAACAATATGGGTGTTATTAAAAGCTATAATTATAAGGAATATAACATAGATTATTTCCCTCAAGATAACAATATTTACACAACCTATAACTATTAGATTTTTAAGCTCATCCAATTTAAGAATGTCTGGTGTTTGTTCTAATTAAACTTGGTCTCACTTCTATAGGTCTATGGATTCTATCCATAGGTATATACCTAAAGCCTTGAATTTTAAATAAAATACTTTGACAAATAAAACTCAATTTTATCATTCATAAATTTGACCTTATGTTTATGGGCAGGGGGAGGGAACTTCATTATATCCCTAGGTGTATAAACCTAAAACCATATTTATAGAATAATAAAATTCTTAACTTAGCTCATTTATAAAAAATTTACATAACCCATATCCAAGAATCATATCTATTTTGAAAATCTAAGTTTTGAAACAATAACAAAATTACAAGCTTAAGTTTAACCCACCGTATTTTGAAATGGGTGATGTCTAAATGTGTGAAATGGAAGGTCCTCTTTTCTTCCTACCTATATCCAAATATAATTTTTGTCATATCTCCATCTTTTACTTACCTTTATCATCTTATTATTATTTTTCCAAAATCTTTGCATGTTTTCGCATAATTAACTAACTCTCTACTATCCTACAAGTTCACCATCATGTAACTCAAATTCCTCCATACCCATTACATTATTTTGTTATTAAAATGGAATAAATAATATATATATTTATAATTATAACCACATGAATACCCTCCATCCATCCACATAGTTAATTCAACCATAATCATCGTAATAACAAAATAAAACAAACCTAATTCCTTTACCTTTTTACTTCGTGGCATTTGCCAATAAAAAATAACCATAATATTTTTAAAATCATGATATTTAATTTCAATTTAATTATTTTGGATTTAATTTACCCTATTTTTTCCTCCTATGCTTTGTCACCAAAAAATTTCATAAGTAAACAATCAAGCAAGACCATTTAACGCTCATGCCTCAACCAACTATAATGACATCAAGGTTACCAAGGCACATATTATTTACTATAGAGATTTTAATGAAATAAAAATAGATAATACAAATCTATTTTTTACCAAATCATCCAATCAAATCATAAACCTCACCTACTATATAAATTATGATAAGTGATAAATTCAATAATGCAAAAATGCATCATTTCCTAGAAGGATAAATAAACAAACAACATTCATCATTTAAATAGAATTTAGATTAGCATTCATTTCACTCAAGAAACTAGAATGTGGTGTATGAAAGTTTGGATCAATTCTTTCAATCCCCAATGTTTATATATGCACCCCCCTCTTTGATGATACTCTCCCTATGTACTACTTTTGAGGGCATGAGAATCCTATAACCACCTCAATCAAACAAATAGGTAGTTTGAGATTATAATGATAAGCAAAATATAAGCATCAATTAAAATTTGTAATGTTTATCATATGTAAAATAAATCATAGTCAATCATTATCATAAATCATAGTATAAACATATGGAAATGTTATCCAACATAATAACTAATCTCAAAACAATAATATGATTGTCAATAATGCAATATACATACTCAAATCAAACATAAAAATCATAATTAAAAATCATTAATTTCATAATACACTACTAATACTTAAGAAGTTTTATAGATCAGGAATAGATTTGACATAAAACCATACAATAGATTATGATTAATTAAATACACTAACATAAATAATATGATAACATTAACTGAATACAATGAGAATCATTGTCTTGGTTCATGTGGAAACACTACTCAATCACTCAATATTAAAGGTCTATATCATCTACATAATATAACATAAATTCATCCAAGAAGGAACTTCAAAAGTGATTCAAAAGACATAATTTATATAAGTTTAAACATTTACAATCATTCATATACCTTCTCTTATCTGTAGGTGAAATTTCCAGTTCATACTGGTCAAAAATTCCACCTACATGAATTGTAAATTTTGTAATCATCAAGGTAGTTATTAAACCACCACCTATGGGAACTATCAATTGTTTTACCTTAAACAAAAATCTTCTTTCTAAAATTAATGATCTACAAAAATATTCTCATATAGTATTATTATATCATCTTGGACCTAATCTTTTCTTTACAAACCCCTCTATGCTTTTTGATCAACCTATTTATTATGATTATGCATGAATTTTTGCTT
>JARHVA010003459.1:195000-202500 GCA_037957365.1 Torreya grandis | reverse complement strand
AATCTTGATTAGACTATATAGTCAAATGGATATAAATTATGTTGGTGATTCATTAGAACTAAGTTCAATAGATAACTTTGGTTTATCACATTATTTATGTGGTAAATTCATTTACATATATGCATATGGATCTCTTAGTCATTTTAAGCAATGCATAAGCTTTTGGTAGCTAGTTCATGGGGAAAACAATTTAGAATTTTTCCTTCTAAACATGCATTTCAAATATACCTAGTTGAGTTTAAGGTATTTATGCTACATATATATGGTATGAAACTATTAATTTCATTTCTTAAGACATGAATGTTGCATATATGTAATCTAAAAATTCATACTTTCACTCTTGCATTACATAATGGATGAAATAAAGATTAACTAACTCCTTTGATTTAATCATAAACATGTATAATATTTATCTATAGAATGATCATATGATTAAGTGAAATAAATTTAAAAAATTAAGATAATTTCATTATTATGAATTAGTGAAAGAAGTTAAGCAAGTTATAAAACACCTCTACTCCATTTGATGATGCATAGTTATATAACTAGCATCTGCACACTTACTGATTTCTTTCACATTGGGAAATATGTGTTTTCAATTTATTTTATGATAGATAAACTTACTTGCCACACTATCCTAGGATTTCCCCAATAATTTTTAAGAGTTCCTTAAGTGGAACATTTTATTTGGGTTATACTCAACTTGAAACTTAGATGAATCTCATTTGCTTTGATTGTGTTGCATTCCATTACTTTGATTATTTTTGTTTTATAAATCACTTGCTTCCGTCTTCTAGTATATCTAAAGTATGAGTTTAATTATGAAAACAATGATTTATTAGGCATACATTTACTTATATAATGGAATATTGTATAAAAATAATTGAATAGTTTCTTAATTAGTTATCTAAATTGGCTTTGCTATTGAATAATTACATAAGTTTTCTTATCCTAAAATAATCAAATAATTAATGTTTAATTGATTATATGTCAGCCTCTTTTGTTTCCAACTATCACATTGGCTATGCCAATTTAAATAGTTATATGAATTTGTTTATTGACTACTTATAGGATAATGATGTTGATCATAACTATATCATTAATCATTATTCTAAGTGATGTCATCCATGTTAGTAAGCAAATGATATAAATTATTTTAATAAGTAATACGGTGACCTCAAGGCCATGAGGCATTTATGACCTTGGCCGGTAGCACTATGTAACCTTGAGTTTTAAATCTATTTTCTCTTTATGTAATAATATATTCTACTTCATGAATGATTAGAAATCTACATGTGTTGAATTGATTTTTGGTTGCTAATTTTGTTTACTTGTTCAAATTATGCCTGAACATAAGGTTAGTAGCTTGTGCTTTTGATGTAAACTTGCATTAACCTAAATGATAACTTAGTTTAATAAGATTTATCCTTCCCAGTTAAACTAATCCTTAAACTTAACCATCCTTGAGTGGGACTAAAACCCACTGAAGAGAGTGAGGCATTTACCTAGGGTTAAGGACCTATAAATGGTCCTATGTAGAAGTAAGAGTGACACATATGGTGCTCAGGTCTTATCCATGTATGCATACACCAATATGCACTAAACCACATAAAACATACAATGTAGTAACATGCTTACCATAGTACCTTTTATATGTGTTTACCTCTACGTAGTTACCTTAGTTCACCTCCTTTAATTCTAGTTGTTCATATGTGAGTGTGTTGAACATTATCGCTTATGTTAGTAAGTGAAGTAATTGGGTCTAACACACATCTAAAATATAATCTAATATACAATTTCTTTTTTTTTCTAGTTCTTTCATCTTATTTCAGAGTATTTTTCTACTCTAGGGAACTTTGGGAATGAGTTTTCTTCTTATAATTTTGTAACCTACTAAGTGATCACTTATAATTCTTAGGATGGTTAGAATGTAATCAAGTAGAGGAAACATCTATGGAACCCTTTTAATTTCAACCCAACTATGGGCATAGGTAGAGGATGAAGAAGGGGTCATTATGGTTACATCCTCATTCACAAATAAGAATAGTTTCACATAAATAATGTTTATAGGAATACCAAGGTACCCAATGTTGAAGCAATAGATGGTAATCCAACCAATAATCATAATGAGATCCTTAGTGGAATCTTGATATCCCTTAATACCTTACAAGGAAATATTGATAACCAAGAGTAAAGATTGAATAATCTTGAAGGGATATCCCAAGAAGAAGTACCCAAATTAGAAATGGGGTGGATTGACCATTGTTGACCTAATAATCAAAGAGATAAATAAGATACACCACCTACCTTTTCAAGTGAGGAATCAGATGACGTAGTTGATGCATGGTTGGTACACTTGCAAAAGTACTTTAAATTTCATAAAGTGCCATCGAATGTGGAAACCAAGGTGGTAGCCTACCAACTAGTTGGTCCTACATCTTTATGGTGGAATCACCTTTGTGTTATTGAAGGATATCAAACCTTAAACCTATCCTAATCTATTTTTGAAACTTAGTTTTGTAAAAGATACCTAAACACAACCTATAAGGAGCAAAAAATCACCAATTTTTATCTTTTAAAATAAGAAAACATGTCTATCACTGAGTATGAGAACAAGTTTCTAAATTTTATACATCATGTGGACTATATGCATGATGAAGAAATAAAGATTACTAAGTTCAAACTTGGGCTTAAAGAAATATTAATGCATTACATCAAAATGATGAACCCAAGGACTTTAGATGTAGTAATTGAATTAGCTTATAGGGTTGAAGAAAAAAAATGTCTCTCCAAAAGGCAAGATAAGATTTTAATTCAAGCAAGCAATAATCTAAAGTAAAAAAACTCTCTCATGAATAAGAACTTTCAAAGATTAGATCATAACCATAGATTTTCAAGTGGTAATAAAAATATCGAAAAAATTTCCAATCAAAATAGGAATTTCAAGTCCCATAGATAATCTAAATTAATTCTTACAATAAATTACAACATAAAAATAACCAACATGGACCTACCATAAGTGCTAATACTATTTCGGTGTCATCTTCTAGACATATTGTTTGCTAGGAAAGTGATAATAACCACTATAAAAAGGATTGTCCTAAATTAAAATCAAGTTAAGCAGTAAATCATAAGGTATATACTACTATTGATAATCATAATTCTAATTTCTAGGCCACTCTAATTGAAACTTGAGGTATAATTAATGGTTTACCCTTGAATATTTTAATTGATTTAGGTACAATAGATTGTTTTATTTCTCCTTTTGCTACAAGGTAATGTAATACTAAACCCATCCAGATAAGAGAAGGTTGGGAGGATGAGTTCAGTACTGGTAAGAAAGTGCCTATTCTTGAGTGTTTATAGAAATCAAAATTATATCTTGGTGTTTTTAAAACCAATGTGAATCTTTTTCTCACACCTTTAGAGTCTCGTGATTTCATCATGATGGATTGGTTACATAAACATCAATCCATGCTAGATTGTATGGGAAAATAAGTGTAATGCACTAATGACCTTGGCCAAATTATGGAATTAAAATGCATGTAATGGTCCACAAGATATAAAATACGTTTAGCCTTATAACTAAAAAGAGCTATTCGAAAGGGCTGTAAGCTTTATGGAATCTAACTATAGGAATTACCCATGGAAAAGGAGCTAGTATACATAGATTTTTATATTTTAAGGGGTTTACATACATTTTTATTGAGAATATACCCACTTTACCACCTAAGTGGGAATTTTTTTCCATTAATATGATACCCAGATTTTCCCTGCTTCTAAAGAACCTTATCGTATGAATGTGGCTAATCTACAAAAATTAAAAGTTCAACTACAAAAAAATTTTTATAGTGGAATTATCTAGTCAAGTGTGTCTCCTCAGGGTTATCTAGTGGTCTTTGTGAAGAATTATGGTACATTAAGGCTTTTCATTGATTACCACATGCTAAATAAAGTAACAATAAAAACTAGTATCCTTTGTCTAAGATTAATGACTTGTTTGACCAAATGAAGGGTGATCAGTATTTTATAAGATTAAATTGAGATTAGGATACCATAAATTGAGAATTAAGGAAGATTAAAGTCATAAAACAACTTTTATAACTCGATATGGACACTACGAGTTCATAATTTTACCTTTTAGCTTAATAAATACACCTACAACTTCCATGAATCTTATGAATAATGTATTTATAGACTTTTTGGATAGGTTTGTGTTGATATTTCTTGATGAAATTCATATTTATTTCAAAAATGAGGTTGATAATGATAAATACCTTCATTTATTCTTACAAAGACTAAGACAACATAAGCTGTATGGAAAACATTCTAAATTTACATTCTATGAATCTAAAATTCATTATTTAAGACACATTATTTCTAAAGAGGGCATCACCGTTGACCCCATAAATATTAAATTTATTTAAGATTTTCCTAGTCCTACCAATGTTCATGAAGTGCATAGCTTCATGGTTTGGTTGGTTATTAATAGTGTTTTGTTGAAAACTTTTCTAGTGTGGCCTATCACATTACCTTTTTACGGTGTAAAGGCAAGAAGTTTGTGTGGACCCCTCAGTGTGAGGAAACATTTAATAAGTTAAAAGTGTTTCTTAAAAAAAACCTATTCTTATCATTCTAGACCAAAATGGTAACTTTTAATTTTGGGCTAATGATTCTAAGGAATATTATGGAGGCATCTTGACCCAAGATGGAAAATTATGTTTTATGAATCACAAAATTTAAAAGATCATGAAAGGAACTATCCTGTGCATGACATGGAGCTTGATACCATTGTTCATGCACTCAAAAAATTAAAAAAATTCTTATTTGGAAAGCCTTTCAAGATGAAATTTGATCACTAAATTCTTGAGTATTTATTTTCTCAATAAGATTTAAATGCATGCCACTACATGTAGCTAGAATATTTGAGTAATTTTGAAATGGAAATATCATATGTTAAAGTCAAGGAGAATCATGTGGTTGATGCACTCAATAGACACATGTACTTTGATACCTTGTTGGTGTTACAAGGAAATTTTATAAGTGTTGTTTTCAAATAACAACTTGGTGATGAATTCTACCATGATGTAAGAGTAGGTTTGGTTGATTAGCCTATAGCAAAAAGATTTGATGATTTTTTTGTTGTAATAAATGGTCTTATAAGGCATAAAGGTCTAATTTATGTACCCAATTTTGGTGAATTGATAAATTTTTTACTTAAATAAGTGTATACAACACCTTATTATGCTCATCTAAGGGTTACAAAGATGATGCATGAGTTAAAAAATCTCTATTTTTAGCCTAGAATGAAGTATGATGTTATTGAATTTGTAGCAAAATGATTGGAATATTAATGGGTCAAAGATAAACATTTCCATTTAGGAGGTATGTTGTACCCTCATGATATTCCAAGAGATAATTGGGCTTTAGTCTTGCTTGATTTTATTTCAAGGCTACCAAAATCATGCAACAAACATGATACAATCCTTGTGGTGATTGATAAAGCCACCAAAGTTGGACACTTTATTACTAGAAATTTAATAGATGATGCTTTTGTATTTGAAAAACACTCCATGAAGGAAGTGGTGAGACTTCATTCAATACCTAAATTAATCATATTAGACTGTGATAAGTTATTTAATCAAGGTTTTCTCATAAATTGACCACAATCTTTAGAACAATGCTAAATTTTAGTTCTTTATATCATCTAGAAATAGATGGGTAAATAGAAAATATCAACCAAGTGATTGAAGATATGCTATTCATGTATGTGATGGATCAAAAAACTAGATGGTATCACTACCTCTATGTAGTTGAATTTTTATACAATAACTCTTACCATTCTACTATAAAGATGGCTCCATTTGAAGATCTATATGGTATAAATATATAACTCTGCTTGGTTGGGATAACTTAGAAAATAGAGCTATTATTGGACTTAATTTTCTACTTAAATAGGATAGGTAGATGGAATTATTAAGGTAGAATTTCAAAATAACTTCTGATAGGGAAAAGAGCTATGTAGATCAAAAGAGAACCCTGCATGAATTCAACATGGAAGATAAAGTTTTTTTGTGTGTAAGACTACATAAAGATTTTATTAAGTCTAGCAAGGCTTCCAAATTAGCTCCATAATTTCTCAGACATTTTGGCATTGTGGAAAATATTAGACTTATTGCTTATTAGATGGCACTTCCTCCTTCTCTATCAAGGATTCATGATGTATTTCATGTTTCTTTTTTAAGAAAATATATACCTAATCCATCTCATGTTTTAGATTAGACTCATTTATAGGTGATAAAAAAAGAAAAGAACAAGCTAAAATCAATGAAAATCTTGAGCCATCATAACATTAAGTTTCATAATAGAGATATACAACAAGTTTTGGTATAATGGGACCTAGTAAGTAAAAGGAACACTACTTGGGAAGATGTTCATCTTTTCAAGTAGCATTATGCATGGATTTTTAACTAAGTCATTGGGATGGCTCCCTTTCAAGAGGGGGATGATTTTATGATCCCACCTTTTTATAATCTATTATATTGATTATGACATTATTATCATTGTTTCTAGACTGATTATTGGTTGTTACATAGTTGGATTATATGTGGTACTTATTGCAATGGTATTGGACTGCATATTTAATTCTGTACTTAATGATTTTATGGACTAATTATTGTAGTGAATATTATTATGAATCTATGATTATTTATCAATTTTTGATATGGTATGAATTATGTCATTTTTTATGGTTGTAGGTTATGTTTATGAGCTAGGTAGATGTTAGAGTATATACTCCTAAAACTGAATGAATTTTAAGTAAGTACAACATATTCAACATGTATACTTGTTTATTTTTATTTTTTATCCTTCAAACATCTTGATTGGTTGTTATGATTATTGATTTTCAACCTTGTACTTATTTTTATTTTCATATTTCACCTTGTTTTTTTTTTTTTTTGTGTAACTTGTTTGATGTCATTATTTAGTGTTACTTACCATTATGGTTATTATAGCCACAATCTTTATTCCATCTTGCACTCAGCTTCATTTTATCCTCCCATGCAAGTTTATGTTCATTTTTATAACCCTTCAAAGAGCCTATTTTCCTATGCAAACACATTACCTAAGACCTAGCTAAACCTAAACTTTGACACCCCACCCCCCTTAGACTAAACCTTCAACCTTATAAACACCTTATACTTAGGTGGTAGAATGTTATTTTAATGGCTTGTTATATTGTGGCATCGACCTTGGTATTTAATTTGCTTTAATTAATTTTTAAATCTTGGGTTAACAAACTTAGGTCGATGACTTGTTTGATTAAGTTTTAACACAATTTAATATGACTAGTGGCATGGATGACAAATGTTATATTTCTAATCCATTTTTATTTATGTTAAGCATGAAGGTTAATCAATAACCTAAATTTCTATTATTGATGGTTGGTTTATTGGGTAAGTTTTCTAGATGGGTAATGAACATTATGGAGAAGTTGGT
>JARHVA010003459.1:180000-190000 GCA_037957365.1 Torreya grandis | reverse complement strand
TGGTTAAACTAATCCTTAAACTTAACCATCTTCAAGTGGGATTGAAACCCACTGAGGAGAGTAAGGCATTTACCTAGGGCTAAGGACCTAGAAATGGTCCCATGTGGAAGTACGAGTGCCACACATGGCACTTGGGTCCTATATATGTATGTGTAAATGTATAATCCCCCCATAAGACATATAATATAGTAAAACACTTCCCCATATCAACTTTTATATGTTTTTACCTCTAGATAATTACCTCAGTTCACCTCCTTTGGTTCCATTTGCACAAACATGAGTGTGAAGAATGTTATTGATTATGTTAGCAAGTGAAATAGGTGGGTCTAAAATGCATCTAATACATAATCTAATATACAATTCCAATTTTTTTTGGGGTTCTTTCAAACAATCATAGTCACTTGCATCTATCTCCACCTTAAAAGGTTGTTCTACATTTAGTAAGGCCAACACTAATGAATTGATAGCTATATATTTAAATTCCATAAAAACATCTTATTTTTATCACACAAAAGTAAAATAATTACCACCTATTATAAAAACATGAATTGGTGTTATTATGGATGGGAAATACCTATTATACTTTCTCAAATATTGAACTACTCCCATGATGCTCTTTACCTTGGTCACAATGGAAGGCTTGAGATAGTTTAAAATAACCTCTAACTTTGACAGACTAATACTCAAATTTAAATTCAAACAAAATGTCCTAAATATAAATTAATTATTTACAAACTCATACTTATTTCCATTCAATAATAGTTATTTCCTGTTAAAATCTTGTAAAACTTGTTTCAAATGAATTAGGTCTACATCAGAAGTCTTTTTGAAAACAAATTTTTCATCCAAGTAAAAAATAATAATAATAATAATAATATATGAATGACCTAAATACATAATTAATTAATTTCATGAATGTATCTAGTGCATTAGATAACCCAAAAGAGGCACTGACCACTCATATAAACCTTACCTCACCTTGGATGTTGTTCTCCATATGTCTTATTATGTAATCCTTACTTGTTGATATCCATATTTTAGATCTAACTTAATGAAATACTTTTCATGTTTCAATTAATCCAATATATAATCTATCTAAGTAAGAGGGTACCTATTTTTTATGGTTATCTTATTCAAATATCTATAGTCAACACACATTCTCTGTGCACCATATTTCTTAAGTATAATAAAAATAGGATAACCACTTGGATAAGTTTTGTGATGGATTACCCCTTTATATAAAAAATAATAAATTATTTTACCTCATTTTCATCCATAAATTATTACCAAAATATATAAATATTAGGAGGATGTCATTCTAATAATAATTTAATCTTGTGCTCAATGGTCCTTTCTAGTAGTAAACACATTAGAATTTAGAAAACATCCTTAATTTTTTTGTATCATCTCTTCCATTTTTATTTTTTAGTAAAAATACCATCAAAAACATTCCACTTTAATAATTCTTTATCTTTCATATCTCTTAATATAATAAATTTAAACTTCCCATTTGAATTAATGAAATTCTTAACTGTTGTGAAACTTACCAAGGATATATTTAATTTACCTTAATATTCCTTGAAATTGTAACTTTCCATATCAGTCAACAAATAGTATTTATTTTATCTTATCATGAAGCTAACATCATGGATGTACATATACAGGTTTCCAGTGACTACACCATGTTCATCAAGAGATACAACATCTACCACAACTTCATTAATGAAACGTGAACTTATGCCAAACTTTACTTTGCATTATTTTGTTACCTTTGTCTCTAATCCTTGTTTCACCTAACCCAAACCATATAGATTGATATGTTTTTATGTTTCCAATACAAAAATATCTACTAACTCCTTAATTAGATTTTATTGAGAGAAAGAATCAAAATAAGAATCAACTTTAATTTTCTTAATTTTATTTTTTTTTATGGTAAATTTTCATAAGTTCACCTTTTTTTTTATAATTATTATTTCAAAAAAATGCCTCCTTTTGAGTATATGTAAAAAAATATTTTCTCATATACATATAATTTTCATCGAAATGATTTCCCTTGGAATGAAGTTTAGCTTTTTTTTAATGGATACAATTCCAGAAGAAACTTCCAATAAGTTTCCTTTGAATGACTATCAACATCACAATGCCCACAATGCCATTTAGTATCATTTTCATAAAAAATAAAAATAATATTGTACTTACCTTTCCATTTATATTTATTATTTTTCTTGGAACTGGCTTATTGGTTTAGCATGCTTGGAGATGTAGATTAACCCTTTCCTTTGTCCATATCTAATTAATGATCTTGAGAACAAGCCTTATCTACATCTATAGGGTTAGCTAAGAGTTTGGGTCTCCTTATATGGATATGGAATCCACTCACATACTTCATCATGATGTCATGGTATGCCACATATATTCCCATTTGGATTGAATTCTTACAAAACTCACTTTCATAATCTTTTACACTTTGGCCTTGATTTTTCCTAAGATATTTCCAATACATGGACTCTCTTGCTCATAAATAATATGATTATTTTCCCTCAATAAATACTTTTTAATTCATCCCATTTGTAAATTTTAGTTATATTATTGTAACATCCATTGGTTTTTTCCCTAAGATTCTAAATTTAGGACTAACACTAAGGCATAAGGGGAGAGTAAATGTGTAATTTTAGGGTTAACATTACTAATGATGTTTGAATTTGAAAATGTATCTTGATATAAAAGGCTCATTTTCATTATATTAATCTCGCCACTTATCCACTATATATATCATTTTAATATTAGAGATTTTAAGATGTGTATTACACTCTTATTCTAGATTCTTACTTAACCAACTTTTGTGATTTAAAGCTCTGTTTCATAAGTCATAATAAGTTTAATTAAATACCTTAACCATACTAAGCCACTATTATTTCAAGAATATATTTCATAAATACCATGACCAATTTTAAGTTATCCATAGGATCATGGTTATTTATTATATATAATAAAAATGGGGCATTGGAATTTGATTTATTTGAAAGTAATCAATAATTTATAAAT
Organism: Torreya grandis; assembly: GCA_037957365.1. Taxonomy (NCBI): domain Eukaryota; kingdom Viridiplantae; phylum Streptophyta; class Pinopsida; order Cupressales; family Taxaceae; genus Torreya; species Torreya grandis. The sequence continues at coordinate 186,955 of JARHVA010003459.1, read as the reverse complement.
TGATTACAATAAGAAAATTTTTATTTTGAAAAAACAATTAAATAAAGGTTAAGGTCTCAGCCCTAAGTTGTATGAATTCTTTTGTATATTTTATAAATAAAAAATAAACATAAACATATAATTATAAGCTAGTATATGTAAACCAAAACCAATGGGGAAAATAGGGAAGAAATTATAGTCAAAACCTCAAACAGGGTTTGTATTAGGTTATCATTTTTAGTCTTGAGGATTGGATGACTAGAGGAGTTATGAAAAACAAGAAGTAAAAAAGGAGAAGGATCATGTGGAAATTGAATCTTTGAATAGTGAAATATTTATAATAATTATCAGAGTCTATTATTAATACATGATTGAGAAAACATTTAGGAATATTAGACAAGTATTGGGAAAGGTATGAAAACTTACTAAGTTTTTCTTCACATGAATAATAGAAAAACAATTTGTCTTATATTTACATTTTGGGTTTGTAAATACCTAGTTTTAAATATAAATATAATAATGGTGATCTTATACATGACTAAATTTTTAACCTCAAAATCCTTAGTTGAAAGGCCACACACACACACATGTATTTGTGTGTCTCTGTGTACATACATGTATTTATGTATGTATATATGCATATGTATATTTATACACACACACACACATATATACATAATTATATAAATATTTATATATGTGTGGGGGGGTCACATGACACTATAAGGGGAATTTAGGTCACATTCATCTAGGCAAGGAAGAAGAACAAACAACCATTTTTCATGAATTCCCTTCCAACTCTTCTTAATGGATACTAAATAGGATTCTACTTAAAACCATATGAATATGTTAAATAAATAAAAATTAGGTTTTCATTATTGGTAATATGATGATATTATATTGAAAGCCATTGTATATCAATTAATAAATTTTAAAATTATTATCAAAGTGTTATAAATCATTAATTATAGTTACACTTAATACTGGTTCTAGATCAATCTTGACCTCAAACATAAATATCATGATTTGATCTCTTTAATAGTTATTTGGGAACAATATTGACCTAGATATTTGATAAAAGATGAATACTATATCTTATAATATACTATATAATGATATGTTTTCTTAATGTATTTAAACCTTATGTTTCTATTTAAGTATTTGTATGTTCTATTCAATGGCCTACTAACATGAAACCATTATGGTGTTTCTAGAATATATACTTCAACATGAGGGGTGGGAACTTATTGAACATAACTATATCTTAATATTTTATTATGGTTGATGCATATCAAGCCATGTTTCATAAAATGTAAAAACCACTCTATTGGTGGTCTCATATTAATTGATCTATTACCTATAATGGATATTAAAATTATAAGTTATGGATATAATTATTGGAATTTATGGATTATTAATGCATTTGGATTGAATCTATATTGTTAGTGGTGGGTGAAAAGTGTGAAATTAATTATATGTGAATTTAGTCCTTGTAATATTAGGGTTCTCTTATTATTTAAAGTTATTATAAGTATATTAAGATATAGAGCCAATGTTTGACTCTAGTAGCATACTCATATATAATAAAATATCATAGTATGGTATAAGTATGATTAGTTTTCTTCTTTTGACATGCCTGAGTTCTATTTATACATGATCTTTGATGATGAACTAATGAGACTATAATTAAGTTGTAAAAATCCTTATGCATATGATTTTTATTATATTATACAACAAGATGAAAAAAATTATATTTAGAATTGACTTTCAATTGGTTTATACTTTGCTCACCTAGTAGCTGAGTTGAGTTGTAGACCTTTACACTCATGTCTCCTCTCTTATTATAAGATTTACCTAATTTGGGTGGTATGAATCTACACAAACCTATAAGAATGATTATTCCAACTAAAATTATAGTATACTTTAATGAATTGGTCATTATCTTATTTTTATCGTGCTTATAAACTTATTCAATCAGGCTGAGCTACATGGGTGACCCTAATTATGGTTTTGATAGAAGAATTGAATGCAAGTTTATTGATAACCAGTAGTTAGGCACAACTAGACTATTTAATGTTATGACCAATTTATGACTCTAAAATATGAAAGGATAACATAGTAATATTATACCTATTTTCACCCATATTAATGTCCTTCCAAAAAAAATTGACTTTCTTAAGGATAATGCTACATTTTTTACCTACATAGCCACTATAACTTAATCATCCATGGAAATTTTGTCTCGGACATTTTAATCAGATTTTATTAATATTTTTAAGTTACACCATGATTTGGTGACTACATGTAAGGATTTAAATTATGTTAAAGAGGCCCTTTTTTCAATTACATTAATTAATTGGAGATGTTATACTTACTACTTATATTGAATAAAAGTAATTATAGATGGGGAAACCGTACACTTTTTGGATTCTATTTTATACAAAAATCATTTGATCTATGTACAAGGAAAATTTAAATATTTTAAACCAAAATTCTAGACTATATTTTGGGTGTTGTGAAATAGTCATCTTGGGCTTATATATTTTCATCTCATTATTGTGCCTAAAATTTAATTGGAAAGTTATTTCAGTGTGTATATATAATTTATTTTAATTATGATTGCATATATGATTTGTATCACTACTAAATTTCATGGAAAGCATAAAAATTTAATCATGTTGCCCCTTTTTCTAACATGCTTTAATCTACCTAGCAAGATACTATTCCTAGTTAGAATTAAAATTAATGTTTGTTACCTTAATTACCATAAATAGTTGACATGTTATTCCAAAACATTATATGGGTAATAAATATGATGTTTTTTAGATTTATTTTGTTTTATTTTATCTAAATTTACTTTATGTCAATAAAATTTAACATTGGAAGCATGTGGTTATAGCCATGGATAAGGTTATGTCATGAAATTGGAAAAAATGTTTAAGGAATGACTCTTTAATGAAAACTTAGTAAATAAATTTATACCTAAACTTAGACATTTAATTGAGGATATCACTCAAGATTTATATTCTTAATTGATTAAATATTTGAGAAATATATCAATATTATACTATACTAGCTTGACATGCTTACTTAGCCCTATATTATGAATGCCCAGATTCCCATTGATATAAGATTCCTAGAACTTGAGATGGGATTAATATCTGATACCTCTTAATGAATCTAATTATGTTTATATTTTTATTATTTTTATATAGGTGTATGGGTCTTAAACTATAATATCTAATATCAAATGATTCCTAAGTTATATGTACATGTACCATCTTGGTATCATTAGTATTTAAACATGGGAACTAGACAATAGGTTTATTTTATAATATATATATATATATATATATATATATATATATATATATATATACTGACTTATATTAGATAAGTCCACATAATATCCCTTATAAAAATATACTAATTCTCATGTCAAGGGTCATTGAATGCTAGGAAAAACAACTCATGAACCTAAAAGGTTGTATATTAAGGATAAAAATGTGTGTGCATACTTTTACAAATATATACACCTAGGTAAGAATAAAACATGATGAAATGAGGTATTATATTCATATTATATTATTTGATGAACTACTAGGATAATAGAAGTAATAAATCTATCAATGATAATTTATCCATCCTTTAACTAAAAGGCTTAAATTTTTGAATAATTGATACATGTATGGCTTATACTATGGGTATAGCTAGGATTATTAGTATGAGTGACCTTTTGTGGGGACTTTAATGTCTACATATATTTATTTATTAATGGATCTTTTTTTGACAAAATAGTAGATGTATATCTCATCAAGGGATAATGGACAATGCATTTAGATAACCTTAAAAGGTATTCCATGAGCAAAAAAGAAGTTCAATCTTGAATTAATAATATATTTGACTAAATTAAACATGAAACTCACCAAACATGAGGGTTTCATTATTAGTAAGAGGGTGATATTTTAGCTATAATATAATACATTGAATCCATAACCCATAGGTCCTAAGCTCAAGCCCTAAAATTTAAACTAGTCAATTGACTTACGAAAATTCTATCTTGAGAAGACTATCAAGGTTTAATGTTATAAAGGTGATTTTAATTCAAGTCACTAAATAAAAAAACTAGGTCTGGTTCTAGAATGTACCCTACTCTTTTTAATGACCAAGGTATTAACATAACTCTTAAGCCAAGTTAAATCATGGCAGGTTAATGTTAACCTTATAAATAAATATTTTGGCTCTATTTAATTTAATGCAAAGTAAAATATACATTAATTTGAGCTAGCCAATTTTATAAACCTTTCACATTTACCTTTCCTTCACATGGTTGAATCTCGATCTTTAATTTAAATTTAAATGGAGGTAGAGCTTGGCTTGTATGGTGATTTCCCTTCTTTGAATGTTTTCAAGCTTTCATCTCTTCATTTTCTTTAGAGATTCCATAAAAATGCCTAGTTTCACCATAAATATCACCATTATTTACTCCAAATTATCAATACTTTAAAATGATAAACATGATGGGAATATATAGAGTTTGTGAAAGATTAAAATAATAACATATTGGAATAAAGAAGCCAATACATAGACAACAGAGATATCTTAAACACACTATATTATTTATACATGTTCTAATTATTAAACCCATATAGGAGTTTACAATTAAATAGGAAACATATTTCCTATAATCGGGGAGATCATATCTCCAATTTCTCACCCAAATACATAATCTTCCTTAAAAAAATTATTTACATACTATTATTATTTTAACTTAAAACAATAATACAATTAACAATATATTCTTAGTGAAATATATTCTAATAAATTAACTATCTATAATAATGAATTATCTTGATTTACAAATTACTATGAGGATTAATTATTCCCTAACATTCCCCCCTTAGGCCTTATATGGTACTTTATGTTTCACAGGACTTAATGAAAGTAATGAAGGAACACATGAACCATTAATTTTCAAGAACACATCAATTGAATCAATGTGGAAACATAGAACATGAACATATACCATCAACCATTCACTATGGGAACACATCAACCTAACAATGTGGGAACCATGCTAGGAGCACCATCTATTCAACTTTCACTCCTACCTCTAAGAATTATCATAAACAAAACTGTATTCCACTGCATGCTCTTAGGTCTACATACTAATAATGTAATCTTACTACATATGACCAATACTATGTAAATAAACACATCCCACTTTTAATTTACGTGTCCATACATACGTGTCACTGGTGGATTATCTCCATAAATAAGTAAGGTAGTAGTGGGATCTTTGTAGTAGTTTCTCTCCTAATTGTTAACATATTCTTGTTTCTTCTAAACACCTTTTTTATGTAATTCCCTATGTGAAAAAATAGGAAACATACCTCTTATTCACCACACAAACAAATTCTAAAAACATTATATATATATATATATATATGTATATATATATATATATATATATATATATATATATATATATATATATATATATATATATATATATGTACACACACACACACACACACACACACATAACAATATAGCAAGTAGTTCCCATTTATTAGTGGTTAATGAGAGGCATATAAAGCCTCCATACTCTAGTATCTTACAACCTCTAGTAGGTCCACTTAATATAAGTAATATTTAGAATTATAACCAATGTCCTCATGCATTAGTTATTATTCATCATTTTCCTTTTATTCATCAACATTCATGGTATTCTCTTGTAATTTTCCATCAAGAAAATCCTTGGCTCTCTTTGTACAGTTTATAATAAACTGGCCAGGTTGTTTATAATAGAAGAAAGTAAACCATTTCTTTGTATCCTTAGAAGTTGATCCTTGTTTGAAAAAATATTTAGACCTTATTTTAGTATATGACTTCTCCTCTTTGTTTTTATTATATAATACACTTTTAGTTGGATAGATATTCTTATTTTCTTCATCTATCAATGAATAAATTAGATCTTCTAAGCTAGGATTTATTTTTATTAATGTAAAAACCATATTGGTATAGCTATATGGCATGTTATTTAGTAAAATATATTTTACATAATCATTAGGTACATCTACATTTATTTCTACTATTTGATTTATAATGGATCAAAACTTACTTATGTGTTATACCATGTTGTCACTTTCCTCCATCTTAAGTCCAAACAATTTCTATTTGAGAGTCACTATTGCACTTCCTATTTGAGATCCAAATAGCTTGTTCAATGTAGTCCAAATGGCATTTGAAAATTTTGATAAGTCAATATGATGTAAGTAATCATTAGATAACCCTAAGCCAATAATTGTTGTTGCTTTCTAATCTTTGCTCTCCCATTTCACTACTTTCTCTGCATCTTGTGCTTTCTTAATTTTTCCATCAATCATATCCTAGAGATCCTTGTTGAATAGTAACAATTGGGTTCTTAATTTCCATGTGTGAAAATATTTTCCCTCAAAATTTTCAATATAGTTCAATTTATCCATTATGACACCCCCACAATTTAGACATCATGTATGAATGATAATGCATCTAATTATAATATTGATTTTGACAACTTTGACACTGACTTAATGATAAAATGACTCTCTAAAAATACACAACATCGATGCATAATTATTTTAATTTGAACCAAAATAATATCATTAAATGACTTATCAACCAAAAACAAATAGCATTTTGATATTTCACATCATTAACTAATTGACATAATATATGACAATAAGACTTATTAAATTAAAAACAATTAAAAGACTATACATAAACCATTATTGAAATAAGACTTATGACACCTTTTTTTTAAACCAATTACATATTGGATTTATAAAAATAAAACTAAACAAAACCTATTAAAATAAATTGAATTATGACTCCATAACGAATAATCTAGATGGACTGACATAAATTAAAGTATGAATACCTTTAGACCATAGTGAAGCATACCATGTTGACAATTGGAGAGTGACCTACAGTT
>JARHVA010003459.1:85000-175000 GCA_037957365.1 Torreya grandis | reverse complement strand
CTCACACTTCTTTCCATATAGAAATAGCTTATTATCCTTTAAAATTTATCAAAAATATTTCAAATGAATTAGATTTTCATCATAAGTATTACTGAAAACAAAAATTTAATCCAAGTAAATAATGGAAAAAAAATCTATAAATGTGTAGGTACCTAACTTTTGTCTTTACAACTTTAGAAACATTAAGTTGAACATACTTTGACATACTTGGATAATTTACATATATCTGATACTTGAGCATAGTTTATCATTCTACCCATTCACTATCATATCCACCTCTATCCAATAAATATATGAATTTTATATCATCTTGTTTGTACAAGAACACATTTATAAACCTAAAAAAATTTATCCATACTTCATATCCTCATTTTAATTCCCAATAAAGTATTGGTAAACATGGATAGTTTTAGTTACTAAAAGTATCTCCCTCCACCAATAGTGTCTAGGGGCCCTATAAAAATATTTTAATAATTGGTAACTCTCCATTAGGTTAACCTAGACATGTTTTATGGATCATTTATTATAACAATTTAACAAACATTCACCTATTTATACAAATCATATATGAGGTTATTATAGACAAGCCTAGGGATCATGTGTACATCTCTTAGATATATTTGACTCTCTTTGATCATTATTTAAAAATCATATACACAACTATAATCTATAAGGAGAAGCCTTAAAACAATCCTATGGAAAAATATTAATATAAAGAGATCAAAGTTGTAAGGTTGCAAATGTCAAAGATCAATGACAAGATAACATTATATATTGTTCATGATTTTTTACATACACACACTCACCTAAGTGGGATAAATACATGAGGTTTGATCAATATTAATATTAATGAAACATATTAAAGGATTATACATTCATTATAGAGTGATTACAATTGAAAATACTAAGCCCTTTTTTAGGTCTCTTATGTTCAATGCATAATTAGGGTTTTTAATAAAGGAGATATAAAACACATATCATTTCCATGATTTAGGAATTAACCAATACATAAGTATATTTAAATCATATTAAAAGTGGTCTCATAAGTATTATAGCCCTAAAGTATGTAGGGACACTTCCATTAAAACATGATAGTGTCAGTTGTTGAATGCATCTAATCTTAACCTTACGAGTGGCATCTAGATAATATATCATTCATTGTATTATACTTGAGTACTAGATGAAGCATTTTTATATCTTGTGACATATTTTATGAGTGAAAAATAATTATAATCAACTAACATCATCCTTCTATTTTTTTAAATTTTAAATCAATTAGTTTAATATATATTATCCCATTTCAATTTAGATTATTCTATTTATTATCTTTATTTATGTAATATTAATTAATGTGAAGTATAAATTATTTTATATCTTTTAGGTGTAAATTAATAAAAATAAATTATCCCAATACCTCATTCATTAACTACATTAAATTATTTATTACATTATAAAATCCAAAATGAGCAGTGAACAATCATACAAATTTTGCCTTGTCTTGAATGTTATTTTCCATATGTTCTCTTTTATAATCCTTACTTGGTGATATACATTTTATAGATACAACTTGGTGAAATACTATTCATGTTGCATTTGATCTAATAGATCATCAATCTATGGAAGATGGAACCTATGTGTTATGGATATATTATTCAAAACTCTCTAGTTAACAAACATTATCCATGTCCCTTCTCAAGTATGTAGTTATATTAAATATCATTTGAGTGCAATGAGTGTCACTTTTGACCAATATATCTATATATTATTCTTAGATCTATCTTAGGTACCCTTATAGTCATTTTCTAGATTATATACATGTCTATCTCATGCCCATATATACCAAGAGATGCATTGATCCATCACTTAGGCATCCCTGATCCTTTTCACATGTGTCATCCACCTAGACAATAATGTGGCCCCATTGGTCTATAGTATACTATGTTATTGGAAAATGGGGAGTGATATTTACCCTTAGTTTCCCTTTCCCATAATATCTTCCCACTTCCCAAAGCATATTAGGATTGACCTAGAATCATTTCTTGTATCAATAAGCATTATAACATTATATAAATACCGCTCTCATTCATTTATCAGATAGATGGAAATTATCATGAACAAGCTCAAAACTAGTTGTGAAAATTAAGGTTATTGATCCCTATTTACCCTATTTCTACATACATCCATCTACAACATCCCAAATCTCAATTTTACTTAGGTTTATAGTCTCAATTCAAAATTAAAGGAATTCAAATTGTCATTCATACTTAGACATACTAACATCACTATTACTTGCACCAACATTTAAATTGGGAGAAATACATCAGGCTTGATCCATTTTAAAGTTATTAGTTTGTAGGTAGCACTCAAATCATGGGGTTTTGAGGTCATGCCAAACCTACCCTAGTAACTCCACTTTCCTTTCACTTGTCTTTATCAAAACCCTATCAAGCATGGAACCTTAGGGTTTCATAGTGAAATTAGTCAAATTCTAGAACAAATGATAATCCAAGTCTTGGTCATACAAGCACAAACTTTTGAAAATAGAGTGAAGGTCTTCCCAAATTTTCATTGGTTCACTCACATAGGATCATTAGTGATACATAAAAAATCAAAACTATAGTGAGTTATTGGAAAATTGGGTCTCACTATTATCCAAAGAGGGTTATGACCTATATTCTCCATTGGTGACACTTTACCTTGCTCCTGTATCACTTCCCAACATACCACTTGTCCATCTCAATCATATTTTCTAGATAAATACATATTTTATAGTTCATTATTATTTATGTAATATTTAAATAAATCAATTATTATGCAAATTGATTTAACTATTTTGGAAATATTGGAGCTTTATTCTTAATTTAGTTAAGGGTCTAGAATAATAAATTAGTAAATAATATTATAATAATTATAGTACTGATTTATCTAATTTATTTGACTTTCATAGCTATATGAAAATAGTAATGAAAGAGGAGAAATGTAACTTAGCTTAAAATTAGACTGAGACAATTGCTATTGACTATCTAGGACTGGGATAGTGTCATGAACCTGGATCTAAATTTCATTCAATGAAAGGATAGGAGGGTTGAAAATAGGACACTTTGGGGTTTGATGCTATATTACAGGTCCTACCATTATTGTCTAAAGTGGTCATAGAGATTTGAGTTTTCTAGGTTTTGTCTACTATCCTTATGTGAACCTACCTATAAAATTTTGGATCTTGAATATTGACAAATATATTTGTAGATATGATTTAATATCAAAATTTATACCTTCATTATTCTTGAATAAAACTTGAGAAAGAGGGGGGGGGTGTTAGTGTGTGTAAGATGCACTGAACGTGTATCCACACCCCTTGTGTGGGCACACTACCTACATACCAATACTTCAAAGAGGGATTAATCCATATGTAGTTCTCCCACTTGATGTGCTTTGTGAAATAGTGTTATGTGGATGTAAAAATGCTAAACTAAGAGTGTTTGAGGTGGATAGGGACTGGTGTGAGGGTTTGAGTATGATTGTAGCTTTATTGGATGGATATATGCAGAGAATAAGGAGATTTGCCTCAATAGTTTTGCTTGTATTCTTACTTACTTTTTAATTTTTATCAACATCCTTATAAATGAACTTTGAATGGGTTTTTATATATTGGTCATGGGCTAAATGTATTCATGCTAGGCTAACATAATGAATAATAATAATCAAAAGGAAATGGTAGTTTAGGATCAAAATGTGATTGGATAGTAGCATCAAAAATTGGACACCCTAAGGTTTGGTGTTATAGTATAACCCCAACACTCTTTCTATTTAGGCTCGAGACCTAAGGAATAGAAATAGCATGGGAAATAGAGCCTAGCCAAGTTGGAATCAGGTCTCAAAAGTCTATAAATGACCAGTTATAAGCAAAAAAGGTGTCTATAAGGGTCATGATAACATGCACGAAGGTCCTATGGATTAGGTGTTACAATCCATACTCAAGATACCAATTTGGACATTTTATATGTCTACATCCCCCCCCCACCACTTTATTCTAGTGATGTAGCAAAGAAAAATACTAGGATAAAGGAAAAGTAGAAAGCATACTAAACTAACCTATAAGGGTAAATCTCATAAAGCTATGTGATGTTGAGTGTGTGTAGAGAGAGCACATTGTGAAGTGTAAATTTGTAAGAGAAAAACAAAGAGTAAATCAGTTCTTACTAGATATGTTATATCTAAAATAAAAACATACAAAATTTAGGTAAGAGAGAGAGGAAGAAAAAGGAATGAATACACCTCACTGGGTATGTGAACCAATATAAAACCTATTATGATGTTGATTGGTGATGAGTGATGTTGGATATGTGTTTTACCAAAATTAATATTGTAAATAGAGCTGAGTGCTAAATTCCTTGAGAGTGGCTCAAGAATTTAAAGGATGGTCCTTTAGCTCCATCATCACCTCTTAAGTGAATCTATGAATTGATACTAGTATGAATGTGTGTCATATGAGATGGATCCTAAAGCACATGAATGCTATGTAATCTAAAAATGTGGTGTGGATAGTTGAATGTGTACTAGAAATTAGGCCAATCTTGGCCACTCTAGAAGGATATTAGGCTTATATGAAAGCCACTCCAAAACAAGAAACTAGTCTTATGTGGAAGCCACTCGAGAATGTGGAGGTTAGGCCTATATGAAAGCAACTTTGAAATGATTCCAACTACCTAAAAATGAACTAAGGCAATTAACTACTAAGAATGCTTGGGTAATATACTAAACCTGGAAAGAAAAAAGTCAAACATGCCATGCACATTACCCCAATCATTGGTGTCTATAACAAGGATTTTGATTTAGATGTTATACCAACTACCTAATATAAAATTAGAAAAAAGAGCCATCATGATATGCAGGATGCCCCCTATATCTAGATTCTTTGAGAAAAATAGTACTAAAACTACTAATTCTAAACTAAATTGTATCTGACAAAACTATAGCTGAGCTTACCTTTCTGCCTATTTTTGGAAAATCTAATTTTTTTACTATTTGGATAAGAGCATAAAAAATAAGACACCTTACTATTTAACACTATTGGCAATGTCCAACATTGTTGTCCTTTACTAAATGTAATGACTATTCTATAATCATCACTTTTTTGGTCTATTCTTCTTAGTTTGACCTTTGATTACTATTTTGAGTGTTTTGAAAACTAATTTTTTGACTGGTGGGAGCTCTAATCTCTATGTTAAAACCCCTATTTGTTTCCCCCTCTTTTGAGGGTAGGAATGAAGACCCTATAATGACTACCCTTAGAAGAAAGGGCCATGTAAGTATGTTATGTTTTAAAATACATGATATAGCAATGATAGTTGAAATGATGTCTCAAGATATATCATGGTTTATATTAGAGATTGTTAGATTAATAGGGGTATGCCTAAATAGATATAATAATGTAATAACATGTGCAGTGTGTTAAATTGAAATTATAAATGTTATTTGTTAGTTTTTAGTTGTCAAGGAGGGATGGAGCATGGTGTCCATCATGGCATCTAAGATAAAAAGATAATGCATGATGTGGATCATGGCATTAAAAATAATTGAGAAACAAACATGCAAACAAGCACATGAGGCAAGAAACAAGAAGAAGGCAAGAGTGACCAAGGGGCCAAACAAACAAGGGACATGGGCACATGTCACTCAAACTAGAAATCAATCATACAAGGCATGTTCAAATGCCACATACACATACAAATGAAATAATCAAGGTTGACACAAGGGCCACAGGAATGTAGAAGAGTAGAAGTAAAGGACATTGACAAATGTCTTAAGGCACATACAAGAGACAAAATAGGAACTGAGAAATGCCATCACATCTAGCTATGCAAATCAATAAAAGAAAATATGTAAATACTATAAATACAATCACATATAACTAATCAAATCAAGAAGTGAATTTATTAAAGACATGTAGTATAATACTAGGTAATGCTAAGAAATATATAAGTGCTATATACTAGTGAGTGTCGATAGAGTAATCTATGTAAGCTAGTAATTAATGTACATCAACAAGATAATTAGAATGTGTGGTCTAGGAATGACATAACTTAGATGGTTTAGTCATTTAGAATATTCCCCTAACAGGGAGATATATTGATATGTGTCTCGAATGTATGCATTAGGATGCCCCCTCAATGGGTAGAGTGAAGCAATCAAGGATCTAGAAGTCAATACACACACTTAAATAAGATCAAGTGAAGCATGGTGATGTAGATAAATTGACAAACAATAACATAGAAAAAAATCTAAGCCTATCATGGTAGTATAAATGTAAATCATGGATAATGCATATGATTGAAAAGTTTTTAAATTTTTGAATATTTGAATGTTTTTTTTATTTTGTAATTTTGTATTGTTTTTGGTATTTTGAGTTATTTCAGCTATATACAATCAATCATAAGAATACTATGTACAAAAAATACTAAGAAACTATGTACACATAATTGAAAGGAAACTATATACTAGTAATTTTTAAAAATTATGTACAAGTAAGCTAAAAGGAAACTATGTACACACATATGAATAAATCAATATGTACACAATGACATAAAAGACTAGGTTGGAGGGGGTAAAGGGTCCAAGGATGGAGCTCACTACGAACAAAGATTGAGGAAGGGATCATGCCCACCATCAAATGCCTCAATATCACATCATAAGTATCATCATATGTCATAGACTCTGTATACATGATATCATCCTATTAAAGGTGAACTAAAGGTTTCTCTAGTGTTGAAGATGTCAATTCTCCTCTGGGATGTTTAACTTTGGTAGTAGATGGCTTTAGTGGAAGTGGTGAAGTTGGTACTAGTGGTGATGTAATTTAAATAGTACCTTGAAATTTTAGTTTATCCAATCTCTATTTTAAATTTTTACATGAGTTGGTGTCATGGCCTGTGATTCAATGAAAATACAAAATGGGTGACCATCTTATCATGATAATATAATGATAGATCTATGTCATATGATAGGTAGTGTGATTAATCCATGATCAAGTAACATATATAGCATAATTTATGTTTTATGATATGTGATACCCATATGAATTTTAATGATTGGATTTATATCCATAGAGGTAACCATGTGAACTATATGTGCCAAGTGATTTATCTGTGGCCAAAAATGTGGAGTATATCTTGAGAGTGTAGTGCAACATGACAAGAGTGATATAAGATGTGTTGTCACTTAGATTTTCACCCTATGAAGAGATTAAAAATCTCTCCTCATCCAAGTGGAATAATGGAATCACCTCTAGACTTATGGGTAACCTAAAGAATGAGGGCTTGTGGGCAACCTAAAGAATGAGGTGAATCTCTAGATAGGGGTAACTCCCTTGATGTACCACTTAGGATTGAAACTACTACTAACTTGGGGGTGAAAAGGGATAAAGATAACTAAAAAAAATTAATATAATGGATGTGATACACTACATTTACTGATGACTTCCAATCATATGCATATTAAACTTGAAATTAAGGACAATCTAAGACCTACACTTCTCCAATCTATGTCTTCTTGCTTCAATGTTACATTATGAGGTTATGGAAGAATGTCTTAGGCTAGGAGAAATATAAAATATGCCTTTAATGGTACTAATAAAAATAAAAAATCAATTAAACATGGACATCTCCTATAATACTTCACATGCCCTACAAGAAGAAGCTGCAAATAGGTGAAAGAATGAGACACAATGCTAAGGAATCCATAGTCTTTACTAAGCAAATTCAGCATTAAATTAAAAAATTAATAGTTAAAAATTATTCATTTTATTTATAAAAATGAGTATGTATTTACCATACTTAGGTGGAACATCCCCTACAATGCCAAAATAGCTAGTTCTTATAGAACTTGAGAGAGAGAGAGAGAGAGAAAGAGAGAAGTCTAAGGGTCACAAAAAAACTTTTAAAGATTATCCAAGGATTTAATTTTGAATTTAAATATGATATTATATGAAAAATTCAAGTTATTTATGTACAAGTGTCCATATAAGTCATCAAAGTTATGCAAAGTGGCACAAAACTCTTCTTTTTGCATAGAAAAAACTACCTTCATGATTGTGCCTATTTGAGCATCCTATAACTGATGGGGAGTAGGTAAAAAAAAATTAATATAATTTTATGATCTCATACATTCCTCTTTATTCATTTTTTTAATTCTTGGTCCTCTATAAACCTTTAAAAGTGAGCCATCATTATCTGCTATCTAGAAAACTACCCTTTCATGCACCCTGCACACTTGGCCTAAAATTTAGCATATGTTGCCTATGAAAATACATGGGAGAGGTTTTATGAAAATTTTAAATTACATTAATTTACTTAGAATCATAAGTGACACCTTAAATTCATCTCACTTGAATTTTTCCATCTTCTTCACTAGCTTGTCTAATATGCTAAATTTGATTGATTGAGTTGAATCACCTAGTTGGGGTACTTATAAGTTATTTTATGGAATTAAATGAATATTTGGAGTTATAATAAGTCTTAATAGTCCATACAAACTTTTTTTCATCTCCTAACTCTTCTTTTATCCTTAAAAACACATAAAATAGTGATAAAAACCCTATTTCTACCCCCATCTTATAATTTCGTACAATGCATCTTGGTGTTAAGTAACCCTAGGGAGTCTTCTACAACATACAATCACTATTATAGACAAAATATCTCATTTTGGTAGCTATCCAACTCCATTTACCAAAATTGATCCTTGGCAATGGTTTAATAGGGTTTTAAGCCTATTTTGAGTCTTAATCTTGGATCATAAAACCCTAACATCCAAGTTGATAACCAATTACACAAATTGGTTTTTAAAGACCTATAATAACTTTCATAAACTCCTATAAATCCCATGTAGATCCTCAAGAAAGATATGAGCATCCAAAACTATCCTATCAAGCTTGTTCTTCTCTTTTCCTACATGTTGAGTTGATTTTAGGCTTAAAAAATGGATTCCTAATATTTAATCTAATCTCCAAAGACTTTAACACATATTTATACACCCCATAAACATGTTCCAATACTATATGATTCATATCAAAGACTATAAAATAAGATGACCCCTTCATCTATCACTTTGTTTCACTATTCCTTATATCCCACTACAACTTTTATGGTTTAGGATATTCCATTTAGATTACTTTTATTACACTAGATTAAACACCTATAATTACATACCTAAAGTGTTCTCAATCAATTTTTAAATCTTTCTTAGGGCTATAGTTGAAATTGACCCCTTATTGGGTGTTATGTCTCAAAAGGTCCTACCTAAAAACTTAGGAGTATAGAGTAATCTATTTTGTTTCACTTCTCTTTAATAGGTTTATCATGTTTTTATGGATGTATTACAGCCTAAAAAACCATATTTAAAGGTTCAAACAACCTCTGGCTTATCCTCTTGTCCATTTTCTCCTAAACTTGTAGGGTTTATGCAAGGGTAAAGTGCCCCCTATTTGAGATAAAATAGGGGGAAATTTCCCTATTTTCTCATCAAAATTAGATATTGGATAAGTCTATCTAATTGGAAATGATGACTTGTCAAAAAAATGAGCTCCTAACTAGGTCATCTAACCTTCTAACCCTTCCAAATTCCAAATGAACCTCTAGAGAAGCAAGAAAGTGTAGGGTTCCAAGAGTAGACTATATTTTACATGTTTAGGGTTCTTTCTCTACCTATTTTCACATTATATGGTCATATATGACTTATATAAACATGTTGGATATATGTCAAATCCATTAATCTTACTAATATTTTACCTATACTACTCATACAACTTGAGCTCTCAAACTATGTGATTTACCTTAACTAACTATGTATGGCTAGTTAGTTATATTAGAGCCCTATGAGATCTGAGTGTGCTTGATTTACATTGTTGATATTATCATGGAGGTAATTATGATCCTCATGAAATTTATCATGAATTGTCTTGAAATATTAGTCTCCCTCCAACCTCTTTTACAAGCACCTTGAAACCCAAAACTGAGTTTTTTCCTTCAAAGTAACCCCTACCTATAGGTGACTCCTCCCCTTAAATGGGTACATGGTCATGTTGTGGAGAGATTATCCATGAAATATATCTAGGTCACATAACCTCCATACTTATCTTATATTCATTTATATTATTAACAAACACAAATTATGTTTTCTCTCTTTGACTGAGAAACTCAATTTACCCCATGTCTGTGTCATCTAATGTAAGTGCACTTTTGTGTGAATTATGTTTTCCATGAAAAGTTTGGAATATTAATTAAAGCCTATATTTTCAATCTATAATTATGGAACTCATTCATTTAAAACTTGAGCTAAAACATCACCTAGGCCAAGTCTCAATTCATTGTCTGCCATGACTAAGAGAAACCCTTTTAGACTCTATTGTAGGTGTTCATGCCTTAGTTTGAACTTGGAGGTAATGTATAGGAGTTATTAATACCTTATATATTTATTAACACATGTATTAATCATTTTTTCACTTTTTTATGACCTTCACATTCCTACTTGGGTGACTTAATGTACAATTCTTGATTGTGATTGTGACCTATGCTCTTTCACCCCTACCTATAGGTTTGCCTGGCTCCATGAGACCTTATATGGTTATTGGGGGACTTTATCTATCTCATGATGCCAAAAAGTGTATTTTTAACTAGTACCCAAATTTTAAAATCTTAAAATAATACTTTGTGTGCCAAGTTCCAGGTCACTACATCATACCCTATTGTAGGTGACTTTGGCAACCTGTGTATGGACTGAGCATGTGTTTAGGAGGGTTTAGACATAGAAGAGGAGATTTTATTGATGATTATTTTATCAAAAATATTTATGAAAACATTTATAACCATTTATATATGTAATATAGACCTAACTTTCAACTTTGGTGGAGAAGGGTCACTTTTACGCTCAGACCTGTAAATAACATTACAAAACTTTGGTGTGTTTATGGGCATATTTGAGGCCCTCAAAAACTTATCTCCTTTGAATTTTTGACCTCCATCTTTGGCATGGGAATAATTTATGCTATGGGTTATGTATTAACCTAAAATTATGCCTTTAATCCTCTTTAAATTATGTCATAAGGGATCATCCAAAAGCTCTCTCGTCTCTATTTTACCTTTTTAGGGATAAGAGACCAAAATATGGTCATGTGAGCTCTTAGAATGATATAAACTCCATTTGTAACTATATATCACTTTGTATATATAAATCATTATATTTTCAACCTATAGAAATCCAATTAATGTCTCATTACATGCTTTATCACTCTATTGAACATTGTAGCCCCCTATTTAGGCCACATGTAGGTGAGTATTTGGAGCCCAACAATAAGTTGAACATAAACACTATGATAACCTTCCATGAGAATGAACCTTGATGATTTCATAAAACACACATAATACACTTATATAAATTATAACAAGTTGAGACACATTTTCACCTCTCTACGCATCATCATAATGTTAGAAAGACCATGTAGGTATGCATTAGGATGTGTGTATGCAGGCAAAAACTATGGATTCAGTTAGTAGATAGGGTTTCAAGGTTAAAAATGAGTTTAGAGACAATAATAAAACCTATAAAAACATAATAATACCATCAAGGGTATTAAATGAGTACCAATACCTCCCTTCAATGTGAATTCAATTCCTGAAGGCACCTACAAGTGTGCTAACATGAACCAATGTGTGAAAATGTTCAACATGACTGCTACAATCTCTTCCTTTGCATCATATAAAAATTTGGGCCACAAAAATATTATAACCAAGAATTAATCAAGACTTAAAAACCTTAAACACACTTATGAAAATGTTATACAAGTTCTTTGTATGGAATTCAAACTTTTAAAAGTGGAAAAATGACTGAAACTATTCATGGTGACACCCTCCTACAAAGTGAGTTAGTTAGCTTACCAAAAAAAAATTTAAAGCTAAAAAAATCATGTAAATTATTATATTATTAAGTTAATATGTTATATATACAAGCTCAACAACTGAATTGTACATAATCTCTCAAACCAAAGAAAAATTTAGAGGGTGTACAAATTAGCAAATAGTTTTGAATAGTTAACTTTAAATGGATGATTTATAAAGTACAATTGATCATTATAAAAATTATTTATATGAAAATGTATGTTTATAAGTTTATAATATTCTCCCAAGATCATTTTTCCTAAAACCCTATGTGCTGACCATACCAAGTAAGAACCTACAAGTCACTTCTCTATGCCAAGAAGGGTGAAAAAGAGATAGAATGGTTTTGGCCTATAAATGGAACTTTAATATCATTAAAAAAATTTATTTGATCTTAGTAATATTAAATTACATCCATTAACCCTATACCATATGGCACACTTCCTAAGGAGACCGTACAAGTGCCATTTTCTTCTTTCACTAGAAAACTACCCTTTCTTCTATATAACCTACAAATTTTATTTTTACCAGATAATTAAGAATTAATTTGACACATTTTACATGACATAAACCTTTTTTAACTTTTACATTTCC
The DNA here is from genome assembly GCA_037957365.1 of Torreya grandis. NCBI lineage: Eukaryota > Viridiplantae > Streptophyta > Pinopsida > Cupressales > Taxaceae > Torreya > Torreya grandis. The sequence continues at coordinate 162,479 of JARHVA010003459.1, read as the reverse complement.
AAATAAACCTATACAAAGCATTATATGCACCATTTTAACCCCTCAAATGACCCAAAAATGATATAAGGACATAAAAACTAATTGACCAAAGCTAACATAACATTATTTGACATTAATTAACCTATAAAACACCTCATGACAATATATTATACTCCTTTATAGACCTAAAAATCCATTTTATTAGTAAATGTGCCTCAATTTGACTTAAAAGTTAAATTTGGTTAACAAGATGTGTAATGAGAGCTCTAGAGTCATTTTGGCACTCTCTTGGGCCAACTAATGTAAAGCTCAATCCACAAAAATAGTCATATATGAGCGTGGGTTTCTTATTATCATCTGAAGTATCCTAGGAATATATATCAACATCATGTACATATGGTAACTTAGAATTTACCACAAGGGGTAGTTGTGATATGGGAGTCTCATCAACTGTAGTAGTATTAGAATATGGTAGTGCTATGAGAGTATCTATAACTGTCATAGTAACTATAACTATCAAAGGAGTTGTATCTATAGATTAACTAGTACTAATAGAATTATTTTTAGTGGTTATATAATTGTAACAAGTGTAAGAAATGTGACTAATGTAGTAGTTATAATGGCTGAAGCTGCTATGACTGGTCAAGTATCTAGAGCTGAGGACACAACTGTAAGTGGAGTGTGAGATGTGATATTCTCTCCTACCTCATATTTATGTATCTAATCAAGATAAATTAAATAATGTGGTGACTAAACTATTATATGAGGTGTCCCATCTAGTGAAATAGTTGAACATGACTATATAATTTGATAATATTTGAATGGTTGGTTATTTATTGGGCATGTGTATAGGTATCCTTCATGGATAAACTTAACACATTGATGAAGAGTAGAATAAAATGCCCCTATATCATGTATCCAATGTTTTCCAAGTAAAATTTCATAATGAAGAGGACTTGGCATGACTTAGAACTATGTAGAGAGGGTTTTGGGCCCAACCATGATATCCAAAGCAATGGTGCCCAATCTTTATCATGGTATATCATCAAACCCTCTAATATTCTTATATAATTCTTTCATGGATGTTATATCTATTCCCATGGTTTGTAAGAATTTAATATTACATATATTAAGTTTGGAACCACTATCAACTAAAAATCTCTTAATTGTGCTAGTTTTGACTTGAGCTTGTATGAAAAATGGTAAATTTTGATCAATAACTATTTGAGATGGCATGTCCTCATGATCAAAATAAAAAACATATTCTATATTTTTTAATGTGTTGACCACTGATCAAAATAAAGAAAGATCTGAAACAATGGACATAGAAGTCTGAGTGAGTTCTTGATAAATAATGTCCTTCAACACATTGGCTTTTTGAAGTAGTTCTAACATGGAAAGCTTAGCCAGTGTGTTTCTTAATTGATCAATAATATAATATGACTTATGTATATTTACCTATGTTTATGGGTTGGGCCTATGATAGGAAAGAATAGGAGGGTGGTGGGGCTTCTGACTAGGTGAGGGAGGCATGGTGGCACATTGAGTAACAACTCTAACCACATTATCTATTAGCTAAGTAGGTTTAGTAGTAGCTATGGGAGGAGAGCATAGATAATCAATAGGTCAAGGAGGTGGAGGGACAAAGGGTGTCAACTAGGCTCTCTAGTTATGGGTATTGACTTGGGGAAGAGTAAAATGGACCATGTAACATGACTTGGTATGGGATAAAGGATCCAAGGGAGGTGAGGCAAGAGGTATCTTAACATATTTAACACTAAATTTATTAATATCCCATATTATAAAAAATAAACATGAAATGTAAATAATGAAGCTTTGTATTAACATATGGTATATTTCATCATTAATGTACATGATAGGACTGAGGATGGTCTCCTTATTATTTTTAAGAAATGTCAAAAATGTATTTAAATAAATGAGATCTATTTTTTATTTTATGTGAATTTTGATTTTAGATGTAAGGTGATACCTCAAAATTAATGGGATGTAGTATATGCAACTAGGGTTTTTAAAAATGATGATTTTTTAAAATTACTATGGAATTTTAAAAATTGATGTGAATTTTTTATTTAAATATGCAAGAAAAAAAATCAAAAAATATTGGCAAAACTCTTGATTTAAAAGGACCTAGTATATGCAACTAAGGTTTGAAAGAAAATGTTTTTTTTTAAAATACTATGGAATTTAAAAAATTAAAATGAATTCATAATTTAAATATGCAAGTAGAAAATTAGAAAAAATATTTCTAAAATTAGCAAGAAATTTTCCCTAGGGTTTCTAGGGTTTTTATGCACAAAAGGACCTGGTAAATTCAACTAGGATTTGGAATAAGTGTTTTTTTTATTACTAAGGTAAATTTAAAAATTAAATGTGAATTTTTTATTTAAAATATATAGGAAAAAAACATAAAATTATTGGAAAAATCAGCAAAGAATTCACCCTAGGATTTCTAGGGTTTTTATGCACAAACAAAGTAAGTCGGGTTCACCAAATGATTTAAATTTTTTTGGGAATATTAGAGTTTTATTACTAATTTAGTTAAGGTTACAGAACAATAAACCAATAAATAATATTTTGATAATTATATTACTAATTTGTATATTTTATTTGACTTTCTTAGTTTTCTAAAAATAGTAATGAAAAAGGGAAAATGCAACTTAGCTTAAAACTAGACTAAGATAGTTGAAACAGAGGCTAAAACTGATTATGCAATACTAGGATAGTGTGATGAACCTAGATCTAAATTTCATTTAGTGAAATGATAGGGGCACCAAAAATAGGGCACTTGAGGGTCTGATGCTATAGTCTGGGTCCTATCGTTATTACCTAAACTATCCATAGAGATCTAAGTTTTTTGGGTTTTGTTCATTATCCCTATGTGAGCCTACCTATGAAATTTTGGATCTTGAATGTTTATAGATCTCATTTTAGAGATAATTTAATATCTAACTCTAGACCTTTATTATTCTTGAATAAAACTTGAGAAAGAGGGGGAGTTAGTGTGTGTAAGATGCACTAAACGTGTATCCACACCCCTTGTGTGAGCACACTACCTATATACTAATACTCTGAAGAAGAATCAAGACATATGTAGTTATTCCACTTGATGTGATTTATGAAATAGTATTATGTGGATGAAAAAATGCTAAATTGAGATTGCTTGAGGTGTCTATGGATTGGTGTGAGGGTTTGAGTATGTTTGTAGCTGTATTAGATGGATGTATGCAGAGAATAAGGAGATTTGCCTCAATGGTTTTCCTTGTATTATTGCTTGATTTGTAATTTTTGCCAACCTCCTTATAAATGAACTTTGAATGGGATTTTATATAGATATATTGGTCATGGGTTAAATGTCTTCATGCTATGTTGATATAATGAAGAATAGGAATCAAAAGGAAATGGTCATTTGGGCTCAAATTGTGATTAGAAAATAGCACCAAAAATGGGCCACCCTAGGGTCCGGTGCTATAAACCAACCCCAGTGCTCCTATCTTATAAGATTGAGACTTGGGGGGATGGAATTAGTATGGGAAATAGAGCCTAGTTGAGTTGTAATAAAGTCTTAGAAGTCTATGGATGACCAGTTATAAGAAAAAAGGTGTTTGGAAGGGTCATGAGACTATACAAGAAGTTCTTATGGATTGGGTGTCACAAGCCGCACTCAAGTTACAAATTTGGACATTTTATATGATTACATAAATTAATGCTTATTGATACTATAGTATTTTATTCCCTTATTTATTATTAAACTCTTTATTAACCTAAGGTTACATTCCATAATCCTAAAAAAGATAAATCATTTGGTGAACCTGACTTACTTTGAATAGTGCCCAAACCTTAGCCCTATATACTATTAGGGTTTGTGTCATTATTTTTATGATTAGTAAATAATTTCAAAATATTATATTTGATTCATTATTTTATTTCTATAATATTTTATAGATTTGGTTTCTTCAAAGGTTCAAAATATACAACTTTTTGTTTTCCTAATTTCCAACCTACAATGACAGAACTCAAAAAATGATTTGATGATACCAATAAGAGACTATTACAAATTTTAATTTATAAGCATTCACATATAGAATATGACCTTATTAATATTATTTAAAAAGAGATTTTGAAGTACATTTTGGGTCAATCCTCCAACCCCACAAATTCTAATATTATTACACCTATTATGGGGATAACTCTAATTCTATAATAACCTGATACAAATAATCAAATCTCACTAGTAAAAACACCTCATATGGCTACTACACATCCCTCCTCTCTCTATATATAATCCCTTAGGCATGAGATCCATTCTGTATAGGCTATGGTGTTACATAATGAGTAGGGTGCCATAGACCATCTAATGTTATCCTACATACACCATTGGATCAACATATAACAGCAAATCCTTTGCCATCTAGATTTATGGTGCCCAAGATTACTCTATATGATGGTAAGGGTGACCTAGAGCATCATATATGCACTTTTCACATAGCATATTTGGACTATGTGTCTAATGATTGACTCCTAACTAATTTTTTACCTAGTAGTTTAAAGGATAATGCATTACAATGATTTTATGATCTCCCTAATTAGTACATTAAAAAATTTATTCCACTCAAATATTTTTTTTGGCACATTTTTTTATCAACATCATTGAATTTTTTTCCTATTCTCAAGTCGTTCAACTAAAGAAAAAAATTAATGAACTGATAGCTAAATATGTGTTGTGATATAAAACCATATTAGCAATGATGACTAGATCCATGGTAGATAGAGAACTCAAGGACATATTCAATCTAAGTTTATTACTAAAATTACATGAATCTATATTATTTAGAAAATTTACATCATTTACAGATTTATGCCATATAATGAAGGAATGACAAGTCAAACTTATCTTTATGGATGAGTTAATGTATATAACTAGATTGAATTCCACTAATAAGAGTTCAAATAAGCTCCCATACAATGTGAGGCCCAATGAAAAAAATAATGAGAAAAATTAAATAGTTAACATAGCCTTAAAGCTAACTCCTCATATGGTTTTATCAGCTCCTCCAAGGAGACCTTTTACAAATCTTCCTAAATTTCCAGCTTGCATTCTCCAAAAAATTTTGGAATGAAATGTGATATCTCTCCCTCCCATCAAATAGGTTGATATGACTAGGCCTCTTCTAAATAATTATGATTCCAATGCATTTTGTGATTATCATAGGGCCCTCAACTATACTTAGAATAGATGCATTAGCTTATGATATAAAATTCAAGATTTATTAGATTTTAATATCATTGATGTGATCACCCCTATAGAAACACCTAAAACATACCCAATTGAATCAAAACCAATGAAAATATTTTTGATCCATTTCCAAAACATACAACTAATGAGATAGTAGGCACTTCAAGTGTTCATTGTACTTATGAAGAACATACACCACTAGCATCTTATCATATCATATAATGGAAACACACCCTATACATAATGTCATTAGTGTATATCATACTACAGTGCTAGTTAGGCCTCTTATCACTTTCTCAGAATAGGAGATTATTGATGATGAATCATATTTGTATGCACTCTTTGTATGAGCTTACATTGATCATCATCCTATTTAGAGTGACATGGTTTACAATGGGTCAAGTATCAATATGTGTATTATTACACTTATACATTATTTAGGATATTCAGATCAAGACATTTATCTAATAAATACAATTATCTATAGATTTAGTGGCCATGTATAGAGATTCATTGGGGATATCGTAATTATATTATGGTTTGGGCCCACACATGTGACCACCAGATTAATAGTTATACCTAATGCCAAAACATTTAATATGTTATTGGGTAGGCCTTGGATATGACAACTTCAAACCATTACCTCCACCATACACATATGTCTTAAGTATATATACACTAATTAGGTTGTTAAGATTGAGGGCCTTCTATATGAGTATCCTTTACCTACTCCACATCTAGTTACACAACAATCACCATTAACATATATAAACATAGATTCCATTAGCACACCTCATACATTAGTTGAGCCATTAGTATAGGTGAGGTCTACTTATATTTCATTACCACATTTACACACTCTCCCAAAAATACCTTTATTAAAAAGACCCCTATATCAGAGACATGTTATGGATTCTATAGAACCTCTCTCTACCCCATTCCCACCCATTTAGTGTTACTAAGTCCCCAAATCACTCTACATAGAGAATCATGTCATTTATAGCTTATTATACCATATGGGACCCTAAGATCTCCATAATTCGTAGGCCATTTTAATCAGTTCCACATATTCATAGCCACACTCCACAGTTAGTTTTAGCTATAGATTATTTAGTACATTTGATTCCTAGATCTCAGATACATCCTCACACATCACATGCGTTCACTCTTCCTTTACTTGATATAGGTCACCTTGATAGTGAGTCTCTTGAAAAACTCATCAATTAGTATGTTCCCTTGTTACTTGTACATAGTTTCATTATTTTAATTTACTTGTACATGGTTTCCTTTATCTTGCTCCTTGTACATAGTTTCATTTTTATGTTGCTTGTACATAGCTTATACTCAAAAAACACAAAAAAATATAATATGTTCAAAAATAAAAAATCATTCAATTATTTCTCAAAAAATACAAATTTTATACTGTAGCATTTCCATGTTTACATTCCTTCTATTTACCAGGTACTACATATGTTATCTATGTTAGTGTAGTCAGTTTTATTATACATACATGTTTCACTTGTTCCATTTGAGTGTTCGTGTATTACTACAAGCCTTTGGTCCTCTACATAGATCCATATTTGTTATTATCCACCCATTAAGGGCACATACACATATACACTAATTTAGAATTGATATATTACCCCATTGGGGGTATCATACACACAACTTCTAATTTGCCAAGTTATATATTTTATACTCCATATCATAAATTTATCATTGATTGTATCTTGATATTGCTCATCCTATACTACAATTTTTTTTTCAAATAATAATACTACTATAGAATTATCTTATGTACATCTTTTTTCTTATACATATTCATACCAGATGATTATATATACTTTCATTTATATCTTTACTAATTTATATTTGATTGCATTTCTTTGCTTCTACATCTATTTGAGGGCATTTGAATATGCCATTATAATTTCATTAATTTTATGCTCTGGACATGTACCCATGTCCTTATGTATGTTTCTTGATTATGTATGTGGAAATTTTAACATGTCCTTATATGTGGATCCAAGCCAAAATTGCATGCTCCTTTGCATATGCATACATTTGACCATGTCCTTGTATGTGTGCCTTTTCTTAGACTTATTGACATGTGCCCATCTCCCTTGGATTGTGGCCCCTTAGCCTAATTTGTGTGACTCATGTGTTTGTATGTATGATTTTTTGTGTGCATCATGGCCATGACCCTTGTCTCTTACTTGTTGCTTTTATATCCTATTTTTGATTCCATGAGGGACCTCATGCATCTCCACTTCCTCTTTAGGTGCCTTGATAGACATCATGCCCCATCCCCCAAGTAGTTTACTCAAATTATATTCAAAGTTTATGCTAATATGAATTATTACATCTATCTTGACAACCTTATGAATGCTAGATCTAACACACATCATACATTTCCAACTTATGCTCAATCTCTTTTACATTATGATGTCATGTATACACATTATATTGGTTCATCATGTAGATATAATATATTTTAAGTATAGCACACATGAGGCTTAGATTTTTTTTTAAGGATAGTTATGACAAAGTTTCAAAATATCCTATCAAAAGAGGGAGCATTCATAAGGGTTTTTCATAAATATCAAGCTATCCTCATGCACTCAAAAAATAGTTTTCAGCATGTAGACATAGATTATAGAGCTCACACTCAAGAAAATATAGTGAAATATTATAATCCATATATGAGTCTTAGTTTTTCTAAGAAATTAAAAAAAAGGATGATAATGCAATACACTACTAATATAATAGTGCACTATAGTCCACCCACTGTACTATTGGATAGTAGCCTCACAAATAGAAAATTATAGAATTATCAGAAAGGTACATGTATAGTTTAGATTTGCATAGTCTTAGTCATAGATTATCAAATATGATTAGTATATATTCAATTTTACATATAATTACATAGGTTTCATTAGATTAGGGGCATCATACATGTCATGATCACTCATGTTTCAGTTTCAGACATGTATAGACACATCACTATAACTCAATCAAGAATATGTATGCATAAATATTAGAATTAGGGGCATGTGCATGTCACATTTCTTCTATATGTTTAGTTTTTCACTAGTTTTTTTAGATGGAATGAAAACCCCATGTCATTATCCATGTTGTATGCTTAATACAATATATGCATAAGGATTATACCAACTGATGTCTTATTTTATCTATAGAGGTTGGCATTCTCTAGTGGCCTAGAGACATTTTACATTCTTAAGTTCTCGAGTGGCCCTTGATCCATTTTACATATAAAAATTCTTGAGTGTCCTCAATCCATATTTTATAGCCTCATGACACCACATAATTTTAGTTTCATATTCTTCTACTAAAAATGAGTAGGCAATGATGGAGTCATGAGCTACTTAAGTTTTTTAGCCACCTACATAAGAGGGTTGGACAAGTCATCAATACAATTTAAGTTATTCATAGATTATGATAAAATGAATAGGGGTGGGAAATGATGGAGTCAAGGCCAAATTGATTTCTTGATCCACCCATACATGGTGATTAGGAAATCCAAAAACTCAGTCCAAGATATTCACTATTTGATCACCATCTATATGCACACATAGGATTTCACAAGTTTTTACATTGATTTGTGTACCTAGTGAGATAAGTTTATCCATTTCATCTCTTTCTCACATATATTTACTAAGTTTTGTCTTTGATTTTGATATTTTTAAAATATGGACTAATTCATACATTTTTCATTTATATGTCATGCAATTGATCATAGTTCATAGACTCAAACCCACATTCATGGGCTTCACCTCATAAGTAAATCTAGGTACATTTCTCTTTCCTTTATCTTAGTCATTTCACTTTTTTGTATTTTTATAATAAAGGAGGGACAAATGTAATAATTAAAATGTCATTTTAATGAATTGAGTGTCACTTGAGACCGCCCGATCTTTAACATAGCCCTAGACCTATCTTAGGGCCTATTTTGATCCTTTTCTAGCTTATATATATGTCTAGCCCATGCCCAAATATACCAAGATATACATTTATCCATCACCTAGGCATCCCCAATCCTTTTACACATGTGACAACCACCTCAAAAATAATGTGACCCCATTAGTCTATAATGTAGGGTGTTATTGGCAAAGGGGGAATCACTATTGACCCTTATCTTCCATTTTCTCTAATGGATATATTTCCACTTCCCAAAGTGTCTGAGGGTTATCAAAGACTCATTTCATGTCTTGAAAATCATCAAAACACCATATAAAGGCAACTCTCATTCATTTATCAGATAGATGGTAATTCTCATTAACAAGATCATAAGCAATTGTGAACATTAATGTTATTGATCCTTATTTACCCCTATTTCTACATACATCCATCTATAGTATCCCAAAACTCAATTTTACTCAATTTTATAGTCTAAGTTCACACTCAAAATAATTCAGATTGGCATTCATACTCATGTTTACTATCATCACTCTCACTTGCACTAGCACTTAGATTGGGAGAACTACATTGGGATTGATCCCCTTTATAGGCATTGGTGTGTAGGTAATGATCAACACATGGGGTTTTGAGGTCACATCCAACCTACCCTAATAATACAAATCTCTTTAAACTTGTGTTCAAAAAAACCCTAGAAATTATGGAGGCTTATGATTTCATAATTAAATCAGCCAAAGTGTAGAATAAATAATGATCTAGGTATTGGTTATATAGTCATAGGCTTCTTAAAATAGAGTAAATGTATGCCTATAATTTCACTACTTCACCTACAGAGGGTCATTAACATTGCATAAAATGTCAATAGAGAAGTGTGATATTGGTAAATATGGCCACACTATTGTCTAAAGAGGATTATAACACCTATTCTCTATTGATGATACTCTTCCCTACTCCTACTCACTTCCCAGCCTACCACTTATCTATCTCAATCATTTTTTCTAGCTAAGTAAACCTTTTCTAATTAATTGTTAATTATAGAATATTTAAATAAATAAATTATTGTGAAAATTAGTTATTTTTTATATTGAAGTATTTTATTCCCTAATTTATTACTCAAGTCTTTATCAACCTAGGGTTACATTTCGTAATCCTAAAAAATATAAACCGAGGTATAATAACAATAGGATAATCACATGAATAAGTGTTAGGACATATTATAACTTTATCTAAAAAATAATATAACTATTGGTTTCCCTCATTTTCATCCATTAAGGACTACCTATAAATATCAATATTGGTAAGAGGATAATATAATAACAATTGAATGCCGATTTCAATGGCCCTTGTTGGTGGAAAACTTATGGGATCTTAGAAAACTTCCTTGAAATTTTTAGCATCTATTTCATTTGTTTTTATATTTTTTAGTAAACATAATATGAATATTTTTATTCTCTACTAACTCATTATCTTCATATCTCTTAAAATAAGTAGAGCAAACTTCTCACTATCATTAATCAGATGTTTATCTTGATATACACTTACCAAGGAGATATTTGGTTTACCTTTGTAAGCCTTGATGATGTAGCTTTTACTATCCTTCACCAAATTGTATTGAATTTATTTTTCATAAAAGTATCATCACAAATTTACAAATATGGTATTTTGAATACTACACCACACACATCCAAAGATATACCATCTACCACAACTTCATCAATGAAATGATAATTTATGGAAAACTTTAATTTGTATTTTTTGGTTACCTCTATCTATACTCCTTGTTTCACCTAACCCAAATAATATTTATTAGTATGGTTGTATTTTTAAAACATAAACTTGTATACTAACTTGTTACTAATAAAATTTTATTAAGAGAGAGAATAAAAAATAAATCAACTTTATTTTTCTTTATCTGAACTTTTATATGGAAAATATTAGTAAGTTGACATTTTTATTTGGTACTATTGCTACCCAAATAAACCTAATTTTGAATTGAGGTACAACATATTGTCTCATCTACATTAGAGCTACACCCGACTTATTTCTCTTGTAATAGTTTTATGGCCTTTTTATTTTACTTAATTTTTATAGATGCATTTTAGTATCTTTTTAAGAAAAATTAGTAGTATCATTATGCTTACCTTTCCATTTACCTTTATTATTTGGCATGGAAATACCTTTTTGGTTTGGAATTAATGGAGACATAGATTAACCCTTTATTTTTTCATATTTAAGTAGTGATATTGAGAATGATCCTCATATACATATGTAGTTTTTTTAAAGATTATAGGTCTCCTCAAATGGATATGGATTTCACCCAAGTACTTCATCAAGATGTATCCATCTACCATATATTTTTCCATTTTGAATACATTCTTATGGAACTTGCTTATATGATACTACATACTTTGGCCTTTATTTTTCCTAAGATATTACCAATACATAAACTTGTCTTCCTCATAATAATTAAGATTAAAAAAATTATTGATCAGTACTTTGAATTCATCCCTCTTGTAAATTATAGGTAACTTATTCATAACCAATGTATCACCATAGCTCTCAAACCAAGTTAAATCATCATTGGTTAATCTTATCCTTAAAAAGTATATTTGTTGACTCAAATTAATATTTTACTAAATAAAATACACCTCAAGTTGAGTTATCTAATGGTCTATATTTTCTAAATTTAATTCTCCTTCATACGAATGAATCTCAATCTTTGCTTTAGTTTTGAATGGAGGTGGATATTGGTTGGCACATGAATTTTTATTCTCTTATTAAATTTATGGATATTTTATCTCTTCACTTGCCTTTGGATATTCTATATAAATTTTTATCTTCACCATAAGGATCTCCATTTGGATTCCAACTTATCAAGGTTTCCCATGGAAACAAAGTTTTTAGCACATCTTTTTCCAATATGTGGAACAATAATTTGATTTTATGTTATTATTATTCAGCTAATGGGCCATGCTTATGACTTATATATTTCAACTATTTATTTAAATATCTTAATCTGGATGCACCTAAATACTTTCACCACTATCACTTTTTTATCTAATAATAGGCATAAAAATACACAATAGTAAAAACACATAAAAATACACGATGGAAATAATAACTAGATTGGATATTAATATGACACATAACTATGTATATATTCCACTACAAATTCATCAAAATGAATCATGTACTATGTCTAATAAAATTTATTTCTAATTCTTGTAGTTTTTTATCCAAAACCTATATTTATGGTACTATAAACTAAATTGAAATAATGTTGCACTATAAAATAACTAAGAAACATATGCAATATAAATCATAGTAGAATTCACACACATCATAATAGAGACATAAGTCACCCTAGAGAAAATAAATATGATTACACTCAAGAAAAGAGATGTGAATATTAATTTTAGCACTATCTCTTTATCAATTATAGGGTACTAAAATTAATTGTATTCATGAATAATATTAAAAAAAAACCTATTAAAAAATTGTATTGAATGCTACTTACATGCATATACACTTTGTCTTACTCAGTTCTCAACTCCAAACACCAACATAATAAAAAGGCACTAGTAAGATAATATAAAGTGAGTACATGGAGAATTAATTTTTTGATTCATGAATAAACACTACTCAATCACTCAATGTTTTATGCTTATACCTTTAAAAAAATAAGATAAATTCATCCTAGAAGAACATTCCAAAGGAAATAGAACACAAAAGTCCTAGAGTGGAAACATTTTTTTATCATTCATTTACTTATCTCTTTACATTTATTGAAATCACCACTTTTTGTAGGTTAAAACCACTCCATATCTAAACCAAAAATTTCAAAACCATAGAAAAATTTATGAAACCATTACCTAAAAGAATTGGTAGTTTTTTACTAGTAATGAAACTCTTATTTTTGAAAACAAGGACTTGTTAACATCTTCTCATCTAGGATGTCTGGATCATCCTGGAACTAATTCCATATCTAAGAACCCCTTTGTACTTTTTGATCAACCCTTTTAATATTAATTTTAAGGAAATAATTTTTTATTAATCTTTACAAGTGATTTATGTGCATATTTATATATTAGATAATAGTGGACTAGTTATTTAATATTGATAAAAAAATAATAATCTAACATTTGGATCATACATCCACAATTTGGAGGATTTTGGTCCCTAAAATATTATGATCTCATGAGGTGAGTAAATTTCTTCCCCACATCATCTTTGTAATACCATTTTTTATTTTCCATTTATTCTTTCACCCCCACTTGTCAATAATCTCGCACTCCTCTCTTGATCCCTCTCTCCTTATACAACACCACATATTCTCAAATTATTCTTAAATTTTTGGATTAATATATTTAAGTGAAGGTATAAAATGACCTTCATATTCATATTGTATAATATTCTCAAAGGGATGTGATTTATAAACATTCACAACTAAATAAATCTTCATATAAGGATGCAATTACGATAAAATATTTATTACCCACCTATTCTAAAATTAGAAATGGTCCATAACCAAGAGGCTTAATATTTTTAGTTTCAATTTGGATTATTATCTACTCAATTAAAACCATACCTTGCCCTTAACAAGTAGATTATGTTAATTTTTATGTCAATCATGACTTGATTTGTACTTGGACTGTGACTCCCCTCTCTTGTACTTTCAAGTTTATTGTTTGAATCTTATCTATGATTATTTCATTTTTCTATATTTTTGAATCCAATTTATTTTATATCATGTATGGATATCTCAAAAAAAAATCAAATGCATGTTGAGTTAAATATCCAAAATACATTTCAAGTAGATATTTATTAGTAGAGGAATGAAGATCCCTATTATATGAATGTTGAATATACATAAAATTTTCATCTTGTGTACTATTATTCATATTATTGGTCATATTAACATATACATAAATTTTCTATTGACACTTATAAATTCCCATCCATTCATGGATGAAAATATGTATATATTTTTAATCTAGTGTCCATTTGATGCCATAAAATAAACCAATTTTTTTCCATCAATCTTGAACCTCGATATAAAACAATGGAACTTGTCAAACCAAAATGAACCCACACATTATCAATAAATAAATCAAATACATAAATACCCTTAATATTATTACTACAAGGAATAAGAACACACATCTTGCTAAACTAGTCTACAACCACAAACAAATAGTCATGCCCATTTTTGAAACATGAAAGCCTCATAAAATTCATGGAAATGTTATCCCAAGACCAAGAGGGGACTCGTAATGGTATATAAAAACCCAAATTCCTATTACTAAACTTACTTATTCTACACAAAATGCACCCCCTTTTGAAACTTGAAATATCAACTTGTATATTTGGCCAATAATCATACCTTTAGAAATTATCTACCATCTTTGTTAGTTTAAAATAAATAGAAACCATTAAATTGTGTGTTTTTTCATCAATTAAACTCTTATTTTTTCAAGAACAAAATATTTCCCACCTTGTAGAGTGACCCATATTGAAGTTAGTACTCCTTATTAGACTCAAAACATGCACCTTTGGTATTTTTAACTTGAAGAAATACTTCCTAAAAAATCATCATGCTCATATTATTATACATGTTTCTCATTCACAAAATGCCAAAATATTGTTATTGTGCCCATTAGTATAATCACATGAGGTGATAATAAATTATTAGGTAACTTATTAGTCACACCTTTCTTACACTTAATTATTAAATGATATTTTTTCAAGAAAACCATCTATTTATAATAATGTGCTTGTTGTAATTTCTTTTTTACTTGAAAATATTAGATAGGTTATTGATCCATGTGATAATTGTTGTCCCTAAAAAATGACTCCTCATTTTTCAGACAACATATGACTATTTTGGTCGTACATGGCCAAAATTGTCCCTCCCCTTTCTAAAAATTTGTTTTGAAACATTCAATTTCATCATTTTCTCAAAAATAATTAGCAGGTTTAATGGGTTCAAGGGTTCAACATCGTCAACAAGAGCTAAGCACTTTGATAAAGGTTTAAAGTTAAACCATTTCTAAGGTTTCATGGCCCTGAACACTTAACGAGTCTCAAACGCTTGAACCATTGAACCATTGAACCTTGAACCATTTTGGTTCATCAGTTTAACGAGTTCAACATTCAATTGGTTCAACGCATGAGTTCAAAGTTTGCCTTAGTTAAGAAAAGATATGCACACAAAAGAAAGAGTCAGGTGGATGCTGCCAAGTGTCATCGACCAAGCCCCTTTATGCTTTATTTTAGATAAATGGTGGAAGGTGACATGTGTCCCTTTTGAAAACTCATCAAAAGCCACCACATGTCTGCATCCACATGATTGCTAAAAATATTCAGACCATGCCACATGTCGGCATTGTAACTCAGTGGAATGTGACACGTGTCAGCATTCACTTCTCAGAATTCCTTATAAGCTATATTGTCCCTTTTGATAAAGATTCTTCCTGAGTTCCATAGAGGGCGATAAGTGGCATCCATAATAGGCTTCACTATGTTTTTCCTAAGAGCAGTAGACCGTGTCACGTGTCCCATACAGAGAGTGGTAGATGCCAGCAAGTTTCATCATCTGTTAGAGCCCAACTAATCCCCAAACATTTCTATGATGTCACAAAGGCCTGAGAAGATGGATGTTGCCAAGTGTCAATAGTGGAAGATGCCATGTGTCCTTGCCTATTCTTGTAGAAGACACCATGTGGCACTTGTCCAAAGAATGGAACCCACCGCGTGTCCCGACCAAGTGCAGTGGAAGCTGCCACGTATCTACATCCATGCCCCCCTCAGCCTCTAATAGTTTCAAAGCTTATTCCAATAAGCTTATTTCAAAATTGTGGATGCCACCATGTGTCCTCACCTACATCATAATAGGATGATAGGCCTGTGGACGTCAAATATAAAGTGACTAGCTAGTTGTTAACCTTCAATAGGGGAAAGACTTGTTAATGCCAAATCAGCTACATTTAAGTGTCTATTGATTTTTTTAGACTCAAAAGATGAGCCCAAATGCATTCAAAAAAGCCTAAAGCTAGAGTCAAGAGAAGGAAGAGATAGAGAGGGAAACTTAGCAAGAGTTACTACTAGTAGGTGAGGCAGTTCGCTAGTTAGATATTTGGGGTTTGCTAACATTGAAAGCACCATCTAATTGTCCCCTTGGAGGTAAAAGTAGAGTAGACAGTTGTGCAGCTAAATAGGTGAATGAATGAGTGATTCAGGATAAGGAGGAGGCACTAGAGATGAATCAACATGCCATAGTTAAGGTAGTCACCTTGCTCTAGCATGGCCCTTCTTGACAAAACCAAGAATGCATCTAAGGCATTGAATGCACCGAATGGGTCACTTCATTGGGATAAAGTGCCAAACCTCCCTCAGGCATCTATATAATGTAATCTCTTTTATCATTTTCAAGGAGATCTTTCCCTTACCAAAAGTGAAACTCTACCCAAATTGAAAGGCATTACTGAGACTTTGAGCTCAGATTGTAGTTCATATTTCTTTGATCGAATGAGAAAGCAAGTTACTTGTAGACTTTGTGTTGTTATAGCTTGTGCTAATTTAGGAGATTATTTGTATGTCTATCTTCTAAAATCATTCTTGTTTATTTGATTTACCAAGCAAAACTAGTGGAGGTGATAAGGAAGGTGTCTTGAAGCCAGCGACTTTCAGACTTTGCATTGTCATAGTTGTCTTCAGTGTGTGTTTTTTTCTTTTTTGTTTCTATGTAAAAGACCTTGGGATGACTTTGTGCCCTCATTGTCTTTTGTATCTCCCTCTAGGGCAGTTAAGGTGGAGACTTTATGCAACATCTTAGATTTTTGGTTACTTTGGACCCGATTACCACTCACTTGTTACCAAAACAAATCCTGTTGTTTGCAAGAACAAGCACTTCTAAAAGAAGATTAGTGCCTTCTATCACTTCACTAGGATTTCTACTATCTAGGAAGGGATCTGGCTCATGGCTAAATGTTACTTCTAAAAGAAGAGAAGTGCCATCACCAATCACCCAGTATTTCTCCTCTATTTGTTAGCATCATCTCTGAAAAAAGAGAGATGGATGGTTTATCCCACCCTTGTGTTTTACTTTTTACTTACTTATATAGTATATAGCCTCCACATATTTAATAGGGAACCTCCCCTTGATGAGAGGAGAGATTTGTCTCCAGTTAATGTAGTAAAGTTGCACACCTGGATGACCAATCTTCCTATGCTGTGGTGATAAGAACTATTTTGGTCACTAGTTAAATGGCTGACAAAATATTCACCCAATAGTATTTGGCAACTCCACTGGGGAAGGGAAAGCAGTTTGAAGCCTCCAACTTCAAACTGAAGTGTGACCAGTCCTTTTCCATTTTTGATTCACAATCTAGCAACCCCACGCTATACCAAAAGCCAGAGAGCTCAAGGTGTTGTTGACCCTATCTTTGATTTGGCACAGCAAAGAGATTTTGACTTGCTTTCTCCCCAACCTCAAGTTCAATGATCTAAGAGTGTCCCTCCTACTCGTACTAGGACACCAACACAAGGTAGAGCTACTTTTCCTATGGTTAGCAGAGCCTTGCCTATCCAAATTTTACCCAGATTTGTTATCCCTACTTTCAGTAATCCCATCATGGCAGTTTGAGGCCACTGGGGTAAATCTTTTGGCCTGCTTGATTTAACTCCACCCCTGCATGAACTTCCATGAAGCTTGAGAAAGAATTTCCCCAAATTATTTGGGGATGGAAAAGTTCATCTTGATGAACATGTTGCCACATTCAGCATAGCCTGTGGCATGATAGGTGTAGAATTTGAGGATGTGGCAGTTAGGCTTTTCATGGAAACACTGCAAGGTGCTTCTGCAGATTGGTTTTACCACCTGTAAGCCTGATCAGTAACTAATTGGGACACACTCAAATCCAAATTCAAGGCTAGATTTATGCCTATAGAAGATGCACATGCCTTTTTAGCCCAGCTCATGCAAATGAATAAGGATCTCCAAGAGCCTAGGAGGGATTTCATAGTAAAGTTTGATAAGCTAAGGAACTAGATCCCTGTTATTGCTCAGCTAACCCCTAAAAACCTCAAATGCTTCTTCATTAACTCACAACTACCTGAAGTGAGTTTTTTGCTAAGAAGAGCCAGTCACATAGATCTCAAAGTTGCTCAAGATTTGGCTACCAAAGTTAAAGATGACCTTATCTTGGCAGGAAAGATAAGGAAGGACCCAAATAAAGGAAAATCTTCTTCTTCTTCAAAATATTCCCCTTCTACCACCACTGATTTTATGATGTAGAAGTTAGAAAATGAAGTGATAGCTCTCAAGAAGCAAATGGCATAAGGAATGTCATCTACTCCTGCATACAGAGATATAACCAAGAGGACATTTTAGAATTAGGCATACCAAGGCAATGCTGCCAGGCATCAAGGATAGCAAAATTACCTTACTCCTTCATAGAGGAATCTCACCCTCGAAGCACCTCCAACTGACTCAGCAGTTGGATATCTTGAAGCTAAATTAGACTTCTCATCCTAGCCTGAGTTAAATCTTGAAGATGATGCTAATCTCTTCACCAAGGAAGAAGAAAAATTAGCTGGTGACTCCCATATTATTTTCCTAAATTATCAAGATGAACCCAAGAGTAAAGGTAATGTAACTGAGGGGTCATATGTTGTATTCACCTAGTCCAAGAATCAATCAGCTCAGCAAGCTGATAAAGAGAAAGTAGAGGAGCAATCTCAACTAGTAGTTTCAATTGCTAAGTGGGGCTCCACTCTCCCTTTCCAGCCAAAGGGCTTGGTGATTGCAAGAAAGGTAAGTACCCCAAATACCCCTATGCCTTTTACTTCAAACTCATAGTCCAGTTCTTCCCCCCCTAAAACTTGAAAAGATGAGCTCTCATCCTCTATACCTAGTTCATTTCCAAAATTTGACATAATTGATCATATTAGAAAAACCAAGATTCAAATGTCTAAATTTGAATTCCTATAGTCCCATCCTAAATAATTAGATAAATTGGTTTAGTGTGTTAAAAACCAGAATGTCCCTATCGAACAAGCAATTCCCAAAGTGAATCATGATCCCCCCAAGGATGCATCCACTAGGAATAATCTTGTCATTTCCCCTCCTACCACTCTTAGTAGGACTAAACCTTTTTATGTCTCATTGCTAATAAATGGATGGTAGTTAAATAATTGCATTATTAAATCTAGAGCTTTAGACAATGTCATGCCTACTAAAGTAGCCAAATCCCTTGACCTCACAATGACCAAGACATTTGGTAGGTGCTTCTCCATGGAGAATAAACAAGTCCCACTACTAGGGAAAATAAAAGATGCCCAATTTGCATTTGCTTCCTTTCTAGACAAAAGAATCAAGATGACTATCCTGGTAGTAGATGTCCCAGCATCATATGGTATCACTCTTGGGCAAAATTTTTGCAGGGATATTGGTGGTGAATTGAGCATCAATTTATAAGAGGCAAGGATTCCAATCAAAGGTTTCATGAAGAGGCTACTCCTTGAAAAGGAAGCAAAATACGTAGTTACCCAGACCTCAGCACCTAAAGCTCAAATCTTGTTCAAGTCTTTAGGCATGGGTAACTACTTTCTATCCACATATGAAGTCCATGAGGCATCTCATGAAGCTTCTGTAGATGACAACCTAGAAATGCAGTCAGGTGGAACATGAGAAGAATTAGCTGAGCCTAATACAAGTGTGGAAGAATCCCCTTCCTCGAATAAATAAGAACCCAAAGGGAAATCAATATCAAATGAGGTGTGGATTCTTGAATTTGATGGCAGCTACTCTTTCACTGGTTTAGGAGCCAGGGTTATGTTAATATCTCCTCAAGGAGATATTTTTCCTTCATCTTATAAATTTTAATTTAGCAACACTAATAACACAGCTGAGTATGAATCTCTGTTGTTGGGATTAAAAGCTGCTAGGGAAAAATGCATCAAACTACTTCATGCTAAAGGAGATGCTAAATTGGTGGTTTGTTAGGTGAGAAACCTATATCAAACCAAGAATGAAAGATTGTGCCACTACCATAATCTAGTATGGGATCAACTCAAAAACTTTGATGCTTTCAACATCTCTGTAGTTCCCAGAGAATTCAATGATCAGGCTGATGCACTAGCTATTTTAGCCACCCTCTTGATCCCCCACCTAGACTTCAAAGGAGACAGGTACAGTGTTGAGTTGGTCTTCAAACCATGTGTGCCTGATAATTCCAATCATTGGTAGGTATTCAATAATGACAATCAAATCATTGCCTTCTTGGAGCAAAAGGATAGCTTCAAACGACTTTATTTTGAAGGCAGTGAACCTCAAGAGCATGAACCAACTCCTAAATTAATTTCAAGCATAGGTGAGGAGTTCTTGCAACTGAAAGGGAATAAAATTCCCAAAGTCCTTGTTTCCCTTGAGAAGCTATTTGATAAGCATGATAGATTCATCAAATAGCAGCAAATGGATTCAAGCTCCTCCCAAGAGTTTGATCAAGTAAATATAGGAACTAAGGCAGACCCTAAGATAGTGAACATTGGGAAATGTTGTACTCTTGAAGAATATTTCAAGTTCACCACTTTGCTTAATGAATACATGGATGTCCTAGCATACTCCTATGATGACCTAAAATCACTCTGACCTGATGAAATCTGACACAACATTCCTCTCAAGGCTAATTCAATACCTTGTAGGCAAAAGTCTTGGCATTACAATCCAAAAATATTAGGTACTATTTTATTAGAGATTCAAAAAATTCTAAATACCAGGATAATCTTTCCAATCCATCATTCCACCTGGATTGCATTATTGACTCTAGCGCTTCAGACAATGTCATGCCTACTAAAGTAGCCAAATCTAATTACTTCGTAATGACCAAGACATTTGGTAGGTGCTTCTCCATGGAGAACAAACAAGTGCCACTACTAGGGAAAATAAAAGATGCCCAATTTGCATTTGCTTCCTTTCTAGACAAAAGAATCAAGATGACTATCTTGGTAGCAGATGTCCTAGCATCATATGGTATCCTTCTTGGGCAGAATTTCTATAGGGATGTTGGTGTTGAATTGAGCATGGATTTATCAGAGGCAAGGATTCCAATCAAAGGTGTCATGAAGAGGCTACTCCTTGAAAAGGAATCAAAATAATTAGTGACCTAGACCTTAGCACCTAAAGCTCAAATCTCGTTCAAGTCTTTAGGCATGGGTAACGACTTTCTATCCACATATGAAGTCCATGAGGCATCTGATGAAGCTTTTGTAGATGACAACCTAGAAATGCAGTCAGGTGGAACATGAGAAGAATTGGCTAAGCCTAATACAAGTGTGGAAGAATACCCTTCCTCGAATAAAAAAGAACCCAAAGGAAAATTAATATCAAATGAGGTGTGGATTCTTGAATTTGATGGCAGCTGCTCTTCCACTAGTTTAAGAGCAAGGGTTGTGTTAATATCTCCTCAAGGAGATATTTTTCCTTCATCTTATAAGTTGCAATTCATCAAAACTAATAACACAGCTAAGTATGCATCTCTGCTGTTGGGATTAAAAGCTACTAGGGACAAAGGCATCAAACTCCTTCATGCTAAAGGAGATGCTAAATTGGTGGTTTGTTAGGTGATAAACCTATATCAAACAAAGAATGAAAGATTGTGCCACTACCATAATCTAGTATGGGATCAACTCAAAAACTTTGATGCTTTGAACATCTCTGCAGTTCCCAGAGAATTCAATGATCAGGCTGATGCACTAGCTATTTCAGCCACCCTCTAGATCCCCCACCCAGACTTCAAAGGAGATAGGTATAGTGTTGAGTTGGTCTTTAGACCATGTGTGCCTTATAATTCCACTCATTGGTAGGTATTCAATAATGACAATCAAATCATTGCCTTCCTTGAGCAAAAGGATAGCTTCGAATGACTGTATTTTGAAGGCAGTGAATCTCAAGAGCATGAACTGACTCCTAAATTAATTTCAAGCATAGGTGAGGAGTTGTTGCAACTAAAAGGGAATAAAATTCCTAAAGGCCTTATTTCCCTTGAGAAGCTATTTGATAATCATGATAGATTCATCAAACAGTAGCAAATGGATTCAAGCTCCTCCTAAGAGTTTGATCAAGCAAATCCAGGAACTAAGGCAGACCCTAAGATGGTGAGCATTGGGACATGTTGTACTCCTGAAGAACATTTCAAGTTCACGACTTTGCTTAATGAATACATGGATGTCCTAACATACTCCTATGATGACCTAAAATCACTTTGACCTGATGAAATTTGACACAACATTCCTCTCAAGGCTGATTCAACACCTTATAGGCAAAAGTCTTGGCATTATAATCCAAAAATATCAGGTACTATTTTATTAGAGATTCAAAAAATGCTAAATACCAGGATAATCTTCCCAATCCATCATTCCACCTGGATTGCATTTTGACTATAGAGCTTCAGACAATGTCATGCCTACTAAAGTAGCTAAATCCCTTGACCTCACAATGACCAAGACATTTGGTAGGTGCTTCTCCATGGAGAACAAACAAGTGCCACTACTAGGGAAAATAAAAGATACCCAATTTGCATTTACTTCCTTTCTAGAAAAAAAATCAAGATGACTGTCTTGGTAGCAGATGTCCCAGCATCATATGGTATCCTTTTTGGGCAGAATTTCTATAGGGATGTTGGTGGTGAATTGAGCATGGATTTATCAGAGGCAAGGATTCCAATCAAAGGTGTCATGAAGAGGCTACTCCTTGAAAAGGAAGCAAAATACATAGTTACTTAGACCTCAACACCTAAAGCTCAAATCTTGTTCAAGTCTTTAGGCATGGGTAACTACTTTCTATCCACATATGAAGTCCATGAGGCATCTGACGAAGCTTCTATAGATGACAACCTAGAAATGTAGTCAGGTGGAACATGAGAAGAATTGGCTGACCCTAATACAAGTGTGGAAGAATCCCCTTCCTTGAATAAAGAAGAACCCAAAGGGAAATCAATATCAAATGAGGTGTGGATTCTTGAATTTGATGGCAGCTACTCTTCCACTAGTTTAATAGCGAGGGTTGTGTTAATATCTCCTCAAGGAGATATTTTTCCTTCATCTTATAAGTTGCAATTTAGCAACACTAATAACATAGCCGAGTATGAATCTCTATTGTTGGTAATAAAATCTGCTAGGGACAAAGGCATCAAACTCGTTCATGCTAAAGGAGATGCTAAATTGGTGGTTTTTTAGGTGAGAAACCTATATCAAACCAAGAATGAAAGATTGCACCACTACCATAATCTAGTATGGGATCAACTCAAAAACTTTGATGCTTTCAACATCTCTGCAATTCCTAGAGAATTCAATGATCAGGCTGATGCACTAGCTATTTCAGCCACCCTCTTGATCCCCCACCCAGACTTCAAAGGAGACAAGTACAATGTTGAGTTGGTCTTTAGAACATGTGTGCCTGATAATTCTATTCATTGGCAGGTATTCAATAATGACAATCAAATCATTGCCTTCTTGGAGAAAAAGGATAGCTTCAAACAGCTGTATTTTGAAGGCAGTGAAACTCAAGAGCATGAACTAACTCCTGAATCAATTTCAAGCATAGGTGAGGAGTTCTTGAAACTGAAAGGGAAAAAAATTCCCAAAGACCTTGTTTCCCTTGATAAGCTATTTGATAAGCATGATAGATTCATTAAATAGTAGCAAATGGATTCAAGCTCCTCCCAAGAGTTTGATCAAGTAAATCTAGGAACTAAGGTAGACCCTAAGATAGTGAACATTGGGAAATGTTGTACTCTTGAAGAACATTTCAAGTTCACCACTTTGCTTAATGAATACATGGATGTCCTAGCATACTCCTATGATGACCTAAAATCACTCTGACCTGATGAAATCTGACACAACATTCCTCTCAAGGCTGATTCAACACCTTATAGGCAAAAGTCTTGGCATTATAATCCAAAAATATCAGGTACTATTTTATTAGAGATTCAAAAAATGCTAAATACCAGGATAATCTTCCCAATCCATCATTCCACCTAGATTGCATTATTGACTCTAGAGCTTCAGACAATGTCATGCCTACTAAAGTAGCAAAATCCTTTGACCTCACAATGACCAAGACATTTGGTAGGTGTTTCTCCATGGAGAACAAACAAGTGCCACTACTAGGGAAAATAAAAGATGACCAATTTGCATTTGTTTCCTTTCTAGACAAAAGAATCAAGATGACTGTCTTGGTAGCAGATGTCCCAACATCATATGGTATCCTTCTTGGGCAGAATTTTTGTAGGGATGTTGGTGGTGAATTGAGCATGGATTTATAAGAGGCAAGGATTCCAATCAAAGGTGTCATGAAGAGGCTACTCCTTGAAAAGGAAGCAAAATACATAGTTACCCAGACCTCAGCACCTAAAGCTCAAATCTTATTCAAGTCTTTAGGCATGGGTAACTACTTTCTATCCACATATGAAGTCCATGAGGCATCTGATGAAGCTTCTATAGATGACAACCTAGAAATGCATTCAAGTGGAACATGAGAAGAATTGGCTTAGCCTAATACAAGTGTGGAAGAATCCCCTTCCTTGAATAAAGAAGAACACAAAGGGAAATCAATATCAAGTGAGGTGTGGATTCTTGAATTTGATGGCAGTTGCTCTTCCACTAGTTTAGGAGCTAGGGTTGTGTTAATATATCCTCAAGGAGATATTTTTCCTTCATCTTATAAGTTTCTAGCAACACTAATAACACAGTTGAGTATGAATCTCTGTTGTTGGGATTAAAATCTGCTAGGGACAAAGGCATCAAACTCCTTCATGTTAAAGGAGATGTTAAATTGGTGGTTTGTTAGGTGAGAAACCTATACCAAACCAAGAATTAAAGATTGTGCCACTACCATAATCTAGTATGGGATCAACTCAAAAACTTTGATGTTTTCAACATCTCTGCAGTTCCTAGAGAATTCAATGATCAGGCTAATGCACTAGCTATTTCAGCCACCCTCTTGATCCCCCACCTAGACATGAAAGGAGATAGGTACAGTGTTGAGTTGGTCTTTAGACCATGTGTGCCTAATAATTCTAGTCATTGCTAGGTATTCAATAATGACAATCAAATCATTGCCTTCTTGGAACAAAAGGATAGCTTTGAATGACTGTATTTTAAAGGTAGTGAACCTCAAGAGCATGAACGAACTCTTGAATTAATTTCAAGTACAGGTGAGGAGTTCTTGCAACTAAAAGGGAATAAAATTCAAAAAGGCCTTGTTTCCCTTGAGAATCTATTTGATAAGCATGATAGATTCATCAAATAGTAGCAAATGGATTCAAGCTCCTCCCAAGAGTTTGATCAAGTAAATCTAGGAAATAAGGCAGACCCTAAGATGGTGAACATTGCGAAATGTTATACTTCTGAAGAACATTTCAAGTTCACCACTTTTCTTAATGAATACATGGATGTCCTAGCATACTCCTATGATGACCTAAAATCACTTTGACCTGATGAAATCTGACACAACATTCCTCTCAAGGTTGATTCAACACCTTATAGGCAAAAGTCTTGGCATTATAATCCAAAAATATCAGGTACTATTTTATTAGAGATTCAAAACATGCTAAATACTAGGATAATCTTCCCAATCCATCATTCCACCTGGATTGCATTATTGACTCTAGAGCTTCAGACAATGTCATTCCTACTAAAGTAGCCAAATCCCTTAACCTCGCAATGACCAAGACATTTGGTAGGTGCTTCTCCATGGAGAACAAACAAGTGCCACTACTAGGGAAAATAAAAGATGCCCAATTTGCATTTGTTTCCTTTCTAGACAAAAGAATCAAGATGATTGTCTTGGTAGGAGATGTCCCAGCATCATATGGTATCCTTCTTGGGCAGAATTTCTACAGGGATGTTGGTGGTGAATTGAGCATGGATTTATCAGAGATAAGGATTCCTATCAAAGGTGTCATGAAGAGGCTTCTCCTTGAAAAGGAAGCAAAATACGTAGTTAGCCAGGCCTCAGCACCTAAAGCTCAAATCTTGTTCAAGTCTTTAGGCATGGGTAACTACTTTCTATCCACATATGAAGTCCATGAGGCATCTGATGAAGCTTCTGTAGATGACAACCTAGAAATGCAGTCAGGTGGAACATGAGAAGAATTGGCTTAGCCTAATACAAGTGTGGAAGAATCCCCTTCCTTGAATAAAGAAGAACCTAAAGGGAAATCAATATCAAATGAGGTGTGGATTCTTGAATTCTATGGCAGTTGCTCTTCCACTGGTTTAGGAGCTAAGGTTGTGTTAATATCTCCTCAAGGAGATATTTTTCCTTCATCTTATAAGTTGCAATTCAGCAACACTAATAACACAGCCGAGTATGAATCTCTGTTGTTGGGATTAAAAGCTACTAGGGACAAAGGCATCAAACTCCTTCATGCTAAAAGAGATGCTAAATTAGTGGTTTGTTAGGTGAGAAACCTATATCAAACCAAGAATGAAAGATTGTGACACTACCATAATCTAGTATGGGATCAACTCAAAAACTTTGATGCTTTTAATATCTCTGCAGTTCCCAGAGAATTCAATGATCAAACTGATGCACTAGCTATTTCAGCCACCCTCTTGATCCCCCACCCAGACTTCAAAGGAGACAAGTACAGTGTTGAGTTGGTCTTTAGACCATGTGTGCCTGATAATTCTAGTCATTGGTAGGTATTCAATAATTACAATCAAATCATTGCCTTCTTGGAGCAAAAGGATAACTTTGAACGACTGTATTTTGAAGGCAGTGAACCTCAAGAGCATGAACCGACTCCTGAATTAATTTCAAGCATAGGTGAGGAGTTATTACAACTAAAGGGAATGAAATTCCAAAAGGCCTTGTTTCCCTTGAGAAGATATTTGATAAGCATGATAGATTCATCAAACAGTAGCAAATGGATTCAAGCTCCTCCCAAGAGTTTGATCAAGTAAATCTAGGAACTAAGGCAGACCCTAAGATGGTGAACATTGGGAAATGTTGTACTCCTAAGGAACATTTCAAGTTCACCACTTTTCTTAATGAATACATGGATGTCCTAGCATACTCCTATGATGACCTAAAATCACTTTGACTGGATGAAATCTAACAGATCATTCCTCTCAAGGCTGATTCAACACCTTATAGGCAAAAGTCTTGGCATTATAATCCAAAAATTTTAGGTACTATTTTATTAGAGATTCAAAAAATGCTAAATACCAGGATAATCTTCCCAATCCATCATTCCATCTGGATTGCATTATTGACTCTAGAGCTTCAGATAATGTCATGCCTACTAAAGTAGCCAAATCCCTTGACCTCGCAATGACCAAGACATTTGGTAGGTGCTTCTCCATGGAAAACAAACAAGTGCCACTACTAGGGAAAATAAAAGATGCCCAATTTGCATTTGCTTCCTTTTTAGACAAAAGAATCAAGATGACTGTCTTGGTAGCAAATGTCCCAGCATCATATGGTATCCTTCTTGGGTAGAATTTTTACAGGGATGTTGGTGGTGAATTGAGCATGGATTTATCAGAGGGAAGGATTCCAATCAAAGGTGTCATGAAGAGGCTACTCCTTGAAAAGGAAGCAAAATACGTAGTTACCCAGACCTCAGCACCTAAAGCTCAAATCTTGTTCAAGTCTTTTGGCATGGGTAACTACTTTCTATCCACATATGAAGTCCATGAGGCATCTGATGAAGCTTCTGTAGATGACAACCTAGAAATGCAGTCAGGTGGAACATGAGAAGAATTGGCTGAGTCTAATATAGGTGTGGAAGAATCCCCTTCCTTGAATAAAGAAGAACCCAAAGGGAAATCAATATCAAATGAGGTGTGGATTATTGAATTTGATGGCAGCTACTCTTCCACTGGTTTAGGAGCTAGGGTTGTGTTAATATCTCCTCAAGGAATGATTTTCCTTCATCTTATAGGTTGCAATTCAACAACACTAATAACACAACCGAGTATGAATCTCTATTGTTGGGATTAAAACCTGCTAGGTACAAAGGCATCAAACTCCTCCATGCTAAAGGAGATGCTAAATTGGTGGTTTGTTAGGTGAGAAACCTATATCAAATTAAGAATGAAACATTGTGCTGCTACCATAATCTAGTATGGGATCAACTCAAAAACTTTGATGCTTTGAACATCTCTGCAGTTCCCAGAGAATTCAATGATCAGGCTAATGCACTAGCTATTTCAGCCACCCTGTTGATCCCCCACCCAGACTTCAAAGGAGACAAGTACAGTATTGAGTTGGTCTTTAGACAATGTGTGCCTAATAATTCTAGTCATTGCTAGGTATTCAATAATGACAATCAAATCATTTCGTTCTTGGAGCAAAAGGATAGCTTCAAACGGCTGTATTTTGAAGGCAATGAACATCAAGAGCATGAACTGACTCCTAAATCAATTTCAAGCATAGGTGAGGAGTTCTTGCAACTGAAAGGGAATAAAATTCCCAAAGGCCTTGTTTCCCTTGAGAAGGTATTCGATAAGCATGATAGATTGATCAAATAGTAGCAAATGGATTCAAGCTCCTCCCAAGAGTTTGATCAATTAAATCTAAGAACTAAGGCAGACCCTAAGATGGTGAACATTGGGAAATGTTGTACTCCTGAAGAACATTTCAAGTTCACCACTTTGCTTAATGAATACATGGATGTCCTAGCATACTCCTATGATGACCTAAAATCACTTTGACCTGATGAAATCTGACACAACATTCCTCTCAAGGCTGATTCAACACCTTATAGGCAAAAGTCTTGGCATTATAATTCAAAAATATCAAGTACTATTTTATTAGAGATTCAAAAAATGCTAAATACCAGGATAATCTTCCCAATCCATCATTCCACCTGGATTACATTATTGACTCTAGAGCTTCAGACAATGTCATGCCTACTAAAGTAGCCAAATCCCTTGACCTCACAATGACCAAGATATTTGGTAGGTGCTTCTCCATGGAGAACAAACAAGTGCCACTACTAGGGAAAATAAAAGATGCCTAATTAGCATTTGCTTCCTTTCTAGACAAAAGAATCAAGATGATTGTCTTGGTAGCAGATGTCCCAGCATCATATGGTATCCTTTTTGGGCAGAATTTTTGCAGGGATGTTGGTGGTGAATTGAGCATCGATTTATCAGAGGCAAGGATTCCTATCAAAGGTGTCATGAAGAGGATACTCCTTGAAAAGGAAGCAAAATACGTAGTTAGCCAGGCCTCAGCACCTAAAGCTCAAATCTTGTTCAAGTCTTTAGGCATGGGTAACTACTTTCTATCCACATATGAAGTCCATGAGGCATCTGATGAAGCTTCTATAGATGACAACCTAGAAATGCAATCAGGTGGAACATGAGAAGAATTGGCTAAGCCTAATACAAGTGTGGAAGAATCCCCTTCCTCGAATAAAGAAGAACCCAAAGGGAAATCAATATCAAATGAGGTGTGGATTCTTGAATTTGATGGCAGCTGCTCTTCCACTAGTTTAGGAGCCAGGGTTGTGTTAA
This sequence comes from Torreya grandis, assembly GCA_037957365.1. Lineage (NCBI taxonomy): Eukaryota > Viridiplantae > Streptophyta > Pinopsida > Cupressales > Taxaceae > Torreya > Torreya grandis. Next base: position 132,781 of record JARHVA010003459.1, on the reverse strand, counting down.
TATCTCCTCAAGGAGATATTTTTACTTTATCTTATAAGTTGAAATTTAGCAACACTAATAACACAGCCGAGTAAGAATCTCTATTGTTGGGATTAAAAGTTGCTAGGGACAAAGGCATCAAACTCCTTCATGCTAAAGGAGATGCTAAATTGGTGGTTTGTTAGGTGAGAAACCTATATCAAACCAAGAATGAAATATTTTTCCACTACCATAATATAGTATGGGATCAACTCAAAAAATTTCATGCTTTCAACATCTCTGTAATTCTCAGAGAATTCAATGATCAGGCTAATGCACTAGCTATTTCAGCCACCCTTTTGATCCCCCACCCAAACTTCAAAGGAGACAGGTACAGTATTGAGTCGGTCTTTAGACCATGTGTGCCTGATAATTCCAATCATTGGTAGGTATTCAATAATGACAATCAAATCATTGCCTTCTTGGAGCAAAAGGATAGCTTTAAATGATTGTATTTTGAAGGCAGTGAACCTCAAGAGCATGTACTGACTCCTGAATTAATTTCAAGCATAGGTGAGGAGTTCTTGCAACTAAAAGGGAATAAAATTCTGAAAGGCCTTATTTCCCTTGAGAAGCTATTTGATAAGCATGATAGATTCATCAAATAGTACCAAATGGATTAAAGCTCCTCCCAAGAGTTTGATCAAGTAAATCTAGGAACTAAGGCAAACCCTAAGATGGTGAACATTGGGAAATGTTGTACTCCTGAAGAACATTTAAAGTTAACCACTTTGATTAATGAATACATGGATGTCCTAGCATACTCCTATGATGACCTAAAATCACTTTGACCTGATGAAATCTGACACAACATTCCTCTCAAAGCTGATTCAACACCTTATAGGCAAAAGTCTTGGCATTATAATCCAAAAATATCAGGTACTATTTTATTAGAGATTCAAAAAATGCTAAATACCAGGATAATCTTCCCAATCCATCATTCCACCTAGATTGCATTATTAACTCTAGAGATTTAGATAATGTCATGCCTACTAAAGTATCCAAATCCCTTAACCTCCCAATGACCAAGACATTTGGTAGGTGCTTCTGCATGGAGAACAAACAAGTGCCACTACTAGGGAAAATAAAAGATTCCCAATTTGCATTTGCTTCCTTTCTAGACAAAAGAATCAAGATGACTGTCTTAGTAGTAGATGTCTGAGCATCATATGGTATCCTTCTTGGGAAAAATTTCTGTAGGGATGTTAGTGGTGAATTGAGCATGGATTTACCAGAGGCAAGGATTCCAATCAAAGGTGTCATGAAGAGGCTACTCCTTGAATAGGAAGCAAAATACGTAGTTACCCAGACCTCAGCACCTAAAGCTCAAATCTTGTTCAAGTCTTTAGGCATGGGTAACTACTTTCTATCCACATATGAAGTCCATGAGGCATTTGATGAAGCTTCTATAGATGACAACCTAGAAATGCAGTCAGGGGGAACATGAGAAGAATTGGCTGAGCCTAATACAAGTGTGGAAGAATCCCCTTCTTCGAGTAAAGAAGAACCCAAAGGGAAATCAATATCAAATGAGGTGTGGATTCTTGAATTTGATGGCAGCTGCTCTTCCACTGGTTTAGGAGCAAGGGTTGTGTTAATATCTCCTCAAGGAGATATTTTTCCTTCATCTTATAAGTTGCAATTCAGCAACACTAATAACACAGTCGATTATGAATCTCTATTGTTGGGATTAAAAGCTGCTAGGGACAAAGGCATCAAACTCCTTCATGCTAAAGGAGATGCTAAATTGATGGTTTGTTAGGTGAGAAACCTATACCAAACCAAGAATGAAATATTGTGCCACTACCATAATCTAGTATGGGATCAACTCAAAAAAATTGATGCTTTCAACATCTCTGCAGTTCCTAGAGAATTCAATGATCAGGCTGATGCATTAGCTATTTTAGCCACCCTCTTGATCCCCCACCTAGACTTCAAAGGAGACAAGTACAGTGTTTAGTTGGTCTTTAGACCATGTGTGCCTGATAATTCCAGTCATTGGCAGGTATTCAATAATGACAATCAAATCATTGCCTTCTTGGAGCAAAAGGATAGCTTCGAATAGCTGTATTTTGAAGGCAGTGAACCTCAAGAGCATGAACCGACTCCTAAATCAATTTCAAGCATAGGTGAGGAGTTCTTGCAACTGAAAGGGAATAAAATTCCCAAAGGCCTTGTTTCCCTTGAGAAGCTATTTGATAATCATGATAGATTCATCAAACAGTAGAAAATGGATTCAAGCTCCTCCTAAGAGTTTGATCAAGTAAATCTAGGAACTAAGGCAGACCCTAAGATGGTGAACATTGGGAAATGTTGTACTCCTAAAGAACATTTCAAGTTCACCACTTTGCTTAATGAATACATGGATGTCCTAGCATACTCTTATGATGACCTAAAATCACTCTGACCTGATGAAATCTGACACAATATTCCTCTCAAGGCTGATTCAACACCTTATAGGCAAAAGTCTTGGCATTATATCCAAAAATATTAGGTACTATTTTATTAGAGATTCAAAAAATACTAAATAATAGGATAATCTTCCCAATCCATCATTCCACCTGGATTGCCAATAAAGTGCCTGTAAGAAAGAAGAATGGTGAAATTTGCCTTTGTGTGGACTTTAGGAATTTGAATCAAGCATCCTTGAAAGATAATTATCTTTTGCCAATCATGGATCAAGTGCTAAAGACAGTGATGGGCTCAGAGATGTTATCAATGCTAGATGGCTTCTCAGGATATAATCAGGTCAAAGTTGGTGAAGCAGACCAGCATAAGACTACTTTCACCACACCTTGGGGTATGTTTGCATATAAAAGGATGCTTTTTGGCTTGATAAATGCTGGCACCACCTTCCAAAGAGAAATGGACCTTGCCTTCAAGGATGAGATGGGTAAGTTTATCATAGTTTATCTTGATGACTTGACTGTCTTCTCTAAGCATCACCTAGATCATGTGAGCCATTTGCAACAAGTGTTGGAATGTTGCTGCCAGAATGGCATTTCCTTAAACCCCAAGAAGTCAATTTTTGAAGTAACAGAGGGGAAACTTCTCAGACACATTGTGTCTAAAGGAGGCATAAAGATTGACTTAGACAAAGTCAAGTCTATCCAAGAACTTTCCTTGCCCACAAGCAAGACTATTATTCACTCTTTCTTTGGGAAGGTGAATTTGTTACAGAGGTTCATCCTCGAGTTTGCCAAGAAGACTAGGCACATTGTAAACATGATGAAGGGAAAATCCACCTTTAGCTAGATTGAAGAAGGAAATTCAGCCTTTAAGGATGTCAAGACTGCCATTGCCCATGCTCTAATTCTGGCCTACCTAGACTATAGCAAAGAGTTCACCATTTACTGCTATGCTTCAGAACATACGCTTTCAATAATTTTGGTTCAACAAAATGAAGAAGGTATGGAATATCCCATTTCTTTCATGAGTTGTCCTCTCAAAGCTCATTAGCTAAAGTATTCAATTATGGAGAAGCATGCTTACATAGTGGTGAAGGCTGTAAAACATTTTCATTTCTACATCCTTAATTCTCGAGTTACTGCCTTAGTCCCTGACACCACAGTGAAATCTATACTGACTCAGTAGGAGTTTGGGATGAAAAGACTCAATTAGGTTGCAAAAATCTAGGAGTTTGATCTGATCATCAAGCCAATGAAGCTAGTGCATGGGAAGGGGCTATGCCAACTAATTACTGATAACAAGCCAGGAGGAATGGAGCATGAAGAGCTAAAAGTGGATGACTCACCTACACTCCTCTTTGTCTCCACCACAAATGAGTGGTATTCAAGTATTATTCATTTCCTTACTTATGGTGAATGTCTTACAAACCTATCTTATAAAGAAAGGAGGACCATCAAGCTGAAAGCCACTAATTTTGTCCTCTAGGACAATGGCTTATACAAGGGGCACCTTCATGGAATGTTCCTTCACTATGTGGACAAGGAGCAACAAAGCTGACTTCTAAAGTCCTTCCACAATTTGGCATGTGGAGGACTTTCTTTGCCCCTGTGACTACCCATAAGATCTTGTGAGCCAGGTACTATTGGCTAACTCTCTTTTGAGATGCATACAAGTGGGTCAAGAGATGTGAACTATGTTAGTAGTTTTTTGGAAGGCCCAAGCTAGCTGTCCTGCCTCTCAAACTAGTTTTCATAAAGAAGCCTTTCCAGCAATGGGGAATTGACTTTATTGGTGCTATGAACCCATAATCAAGTGTTGGATATGATTATGTCCTTACAGTAATAGACTACTTCACCAAATGGGTAGAAGTAGTTCCAACCAAACATGCTACTTTAGAAGTAGTATGCAATTTCCTCAAAGAAAACATCATGTCCAAGTTTTGGGTCCTAATCAAAATTGTCACTAACAATGCAGCCTACTTCACTTCCCAAGAGATTACTCAATTATGCTTCTACTATGAAATTGCACTCTCCCATTCCTCTGATTACTTCCCACAAGGGAATGGACAGGCTGATTCAAGCAATAAAAATTTGGTGACTATCATCAAGAAGCTAGTGGATGACAACCAAAGGACTTGGCATAAGGCATTAGTTGATGCTCTATGGGTAGATAGAATCACACCAAAGAGAGCAATTGGTATGTGTCCCTTCCAAATTTTGTATGGTTTCAATGTTGAGATACCAATCACCTTGGAATTGCTAACATTGAAATTGGCTAAGGCAATTAAAGATCAAACGTATGAGAGCTCACTTGAGAAGAGGATCATGTGCCTTGCTGAGCTAAATGAGCAGAGAACTACAGTGGTGGATAGAATTTCTGCCCATCAAAGTTTGGTGAAGAATCTCTTTGACCATAAATTAAAGAATCATGATTTCCAGATTGGAGATCAAGTCCTGCTATGGGACAAGAGAAGAGAACCAAAGGGGATGCACGAAAAGTTTGATTCCCTGTGGAGGGTCCCTTTTACTATTCATCAGCTCAATGGTAAAAATAGTTTCTAATTGAAGTATCAAGATGACACTCTCTTTTCTCTACCTCATAATGGGCAACATCTGAAGCACTTCAACTTTTGAAGTATCAGATGGCTCCCATGGACATATGTATATTTGTATAGTCTTTTGTTTTGTTCTGTTCTTTTGTTTTCATTTTTTGGAGCCTTTCTTTTTGGGTAGCATGACTCCATAGCCCAATGGCACACTTCAAGGCACTGGATATTTTAGTTTCTACTCCCCTCAGCTATTTTGAGTTGTCATCTGAAGGAAGTTCCCCAATAGGAGCCAATTGTTGTCCCTAAAAAATGACTCCTCATTTTTCAAACATATGACTATTTTGGTCCTGTATGGCCAAAATTGACCCTCCCCTTTCCAAAAATTTGTTTTAAAACATTCAATTTTGTCATTTTCTCAAAAATAATTAGTAGGTTCAATGGGTTCAAGGGTTCAACACTGTCAACAAGAGCTAAGCACTTCGACAGAGGCTCAAAGTTCAACCATTTCTAAGATTCCATGGCCCCGAACACTTAACGAGTCTCAAACGCTTGAACCATTGAATTGTTGAACCTTGAACCATTTTGGTTCATAAATTCAATGGGTTTAACATTTAATTAGTTTAATGCATGGGTTTAAAGGTTGCCTTAGTTAAGAAAAGAGATGTGCGCAAAAGAAAGAGTCAGGTGGATGCTGCCAAGTGTTGTCGACTAAGCCCCTTTATGCTTTGTTTCAGAGAAATGGCAAAAGGTGCCATGTGTCCCTTTTGAAAAATAATCAAAAGTTGCCATGTGTCTACATTCACGTGATTGCTAAAAATATTTTGACCATGCCACATGTCAGCATTATAACTCAGTGGAACATGACATGTGTCGGCATTCACTTATCAGAGTTCCTTATAAGCTATAGGGTTCCTTTCGATAAAGCTTATTCCTAAGTTCCATAGAGGGTGACAAGTGGCATCCATGGAAGGCTTCTCTATTTTTTTCCTAAGAGTAGCAGACCATGCCATGTGTCCCATATAGAGAGCGGTGGATGCTAGTAAGTGTCATCATTCGTAAGAGCCTGACTGATCCCTAAACATTTCTATGATGTTGCAAAGGCCTGAGAAGATGGATGCTACCAAGTGTCAACAACAAAAGATGCCATATGTCCTCACCTATTCTTATGGAAGATGTCATGTGGCACTTATCCAAAGAGTGAAACCTACCATGTGTCTCAACCTAGTGTAGTGAAAGCTACCACATGTTTGCATCTGTGCCCATCTCAGCCTCTAACAATTTCAAAGATTATTCCAATAAGCTTATTTCAAAATTGTAGATGTTGCCATGTGTCCTCACCTACATCATAGTAGGATGATAGGCTCGTGGATGTCAAATTTAAAGTGACTGGCTAGCCATTAGCCTTTAATAGGGAAAAGACCTATGAATGCCAAATCAACTACATTTAAGTGTCTATTGACTTTTGTGGACTCAAAATATGAGCCCAAATGCATTCAAAAAAGCCTAAGGCCAGGGTCAAGAGAGGTAAGAAAGAGAGAGGGAAACTTAGTAGGAGTTACTACCAATAGGTGAAGCATTTCACTAGGTAGATATTTGGGGTTTGCTAACATTAAAAGTGCCATCTATTTGTCCCCTTAGAGGTAAAAGAAGAGTAGATAGTTGTGCGGCTAAGTAGGTGAATGAATGAGTGATTTAGGATAAGGAGGAGGAACTAGAGATGAATCAACATGCCATAGTTAAGTCAACCACCCTGCTCTAGCATGGCCCTTCCTGACAAAACCAAGAATGAATCCAAGGCATTAAATGTGTTGAATGGGTCACTTCATTGGGAGAAAGTGCCAAGCCTCCCTGAGGCCTCTATATAATGTAATCTCTTGTATCATTTGTAAGGAGATCTTCCCCTTACTAAAAGTGAAACTCTGCCCAAATTGAAAGGCATTACTGAGACTTTGAGCTCAGATTGTAGTTTATATTTCTTTGATTAAATGAGAAATCAAGTTACTTGTAGACTTTATGTTGTTATATCTTGTGCTACTTTAGGATATTGTTCATATGTCTATCTTTTGAAAGTGTTCTTGTTTATTTGATTTAATAAGCAGAACTAGTGGAGGTGATAAGGAAGGTGCCCTGAAGCCAACTACTTTTAGAATTTACACTGTCATAGTTGTCTTTAGTGTGTGTTTTTCTTTTCTATTTCTGTGTAAAAGACCTTAGGATGACTTTGTGCCCTCATTGTCTTTCGTATCTCCCTCTAGGGAAGTCAAGGTGGAGACTTTGTGCTACATCTTAGATTACTGGTTACTTTGGACCTAGTTACTAGTCACTTGTTACCAGAAAGAGTCTTACTATTTGCAAGAACAAGCACTTCTAAAAGAAGAGAAGTGCCTTCTGTCACTTCACCAAGATTTCTACTATCCAAAAAGGGATCTCACTCTTAGCTGAATGCTACTTCTGAAAGAAGAGAAGTGCCATCACCAATCACCCAGTATTTCTCCTCTATTGTCAGCATCATCTTTGAAAAAAGAGAGATGGATGGTTTATCCCACCCCTATGTCTTAATTTCTACTTATATAGTATATAGCCTCTGCATATCTAATATGGAACCTTCCCTTGATGAGAGGAGATATTTTTCTCCAGTTGATGTAGTAAAGCTGCACACCTAGATGACCAATCTTCCTATGTTGTGGTGATAGGAACTATTTTGGTCACCAGTTAGCTGGTCGACAAAATATTCACCCAACAATAATAATTTATTTTCCCATTAAATTCTGTTTCCATGTCATAAACCCTTGAAAATTTATGACTTCCTCATTTATCATGGGTTCAATAATTAAGAATTTTCACCATAGAAAAATTTTGAATGATATAAAATGGTCTTACCTCTTTATAATAGGATAACCCACACTTTACTAAAGACACAATTTCAATAAACTCATTACATCATTTATTCTTAGTAACAAAATAATCTATATGATTTATTCCATTGCATTTTTATGAGGGATGTTTTGCATGCTTTCATTAGCTTTCTCCCCTATTTATCACACATTATACACTTCCCCTTGTAGCATTCAGATCATTTCCTATACATCCCTTAGGATATATTTTTGTTCATGTACATTAGGGTATCAATTCTTCCCATCATCCTACTTGCATTACACATTCTCTTTTGGAGGTAGTGTGTTTACCATCTCTTCACCTTATGCCCACATCCCACTTTTAATAGTAATATTTACCTTCAAAACTCCTATATTATTATCATCCACTTATTTTTGTACAAAAAACTTCTCTTGATCAGTGTATTTAATACTCATAACTTTCAGTTCTTATTCTTTCTATAATAATGTTAATTGAAAATCCACATAATCCTTAATTTTATGGTACTTCTAACAATATCCACAAGTCAAATAGTTGTTAGTCCTTTTGGTAACATCCTTACCCACACTAGGCTCAAAGTCTTGGTGTATTGGTGAGGTAAAATTATTTTATACTCACCAACCCAAGGCCCAATCCCATTGAGCCCATGAGGACTCCTTCAACAAGTGTCCATTTGGACACCTTGAGGTAGGGGTCACACTTCTCCATGTGGACCAAGTGGAACACAATGGGGAATTTTAGATGTAGATCACTCAATGGACATTATATACCTAGGCCCACCCACATGTCCCACTTAGAGAATGTTTTCTCCATCACTTTGGTTCATATCTTTGGTATATAAAAATCATTTACCCTAAACATTTTCAAGAAAAATGGAGTGGAGCAGAGGTAGAGGATTCAAATCAATGAGTGGGTAGGAATCCTCTAGTTGATAGGGGGAAACTCATGAGGAAAATAACCTAGATATAGATGTATATGGCTTGGATGGGCTATTTTTTCCCCACTTATGGGATGGGGAGTGAGTGCATGTTATATTTAGAGGAAATCTCTATTCTTTCTTGTATGACAATGAATAAGGGGTTACTTTAATTGGCCATGGATCTCTAGTAACTAATTTCAAGTGACTTTGGACTTTAGCTCACTTTGGTTTAATTATAGATTCATGGGCAACCAAAGAGTCAATTCAAGTTGGGGGCTTGTCTTGGTAAAGGTAACTTCATTCTACATTTTTTGTTTTGATTTCAAAAGGAGGTTTTATCTAGGTTATCCCTAAGAGTGAAGGCATGGTTATTTATTGTTTTTAGATTCATCTTAGAGGTGATTGATGGGTGGGTGTCTTGGTGTGGCCCATTTGCTTCATTCTCAACTATTTGAGGGGTCATATCTTTCTTGGGCCCTAATAATATTTCATTTTTATGAATATATATTAGTTTGTTCTCACCTAGTAAAAACACTCTATATTGCTACCCTCATGGGTGGTTTTTATTAAAAGGTGTAATTTATACACATTTGGATTATTTTTGGCTTTGTTAGATATCTTGATTAGATATGTGAATTTGTTGAGGGATGTTGTCTTACTTTCATGGGATCTAACCTATATACTAGATGGTGGTCTTGTCCCTCTTTTATTAGCTATCTCAAGGAAAGAGAAGGTGATTTAGGGGTACCATATAAGATGGTGGAATCATTTTATATGTGTGGGTATCCTTCACAATGTTTCATTCAATGTGGAAGGCCTTTGGAAGAAGCTTCAATCATATTTTTTAGTGGAATGTGGAATTTCTATAAAACCTTGAACTATTGAATATCATATGTCAGGTAGGTGCATTATTCTCAAGGACCCTCAGAGTTAGTTTCATTTTTGGGTTGAGTCTATTCATGGTTATAGGACATATCTCCATGTTTTGGGAGAGATATATCCATATTTGTTTTAAAATGTTGGTTGGGTTATGGTATGAGGGATAATCAAAAAATTCCTTGTGTAAAACTTAACTTTTTACCCTTTTGAGGTTATTCTTAGAAGGATTTATTTTTATTCCTTGTACCTTTCCCAATTTATGGTTACATTCAAAAACCTCATTGGTGATGTGTTTTAGTTATTTCATTGTTCTGGGTCAGATGTTATTTCACTATGTGGGTTGACATGCCCTTTAACATGTGTTATAGGTTGGAGGGACCCTATCAAAACCACTATCAATTGTTGTTTCATTGCATGAGATTACATGCCCTAATATATGATATTTAGGTTTATGGGACCCTATAGAAACAACTTGATACTATATTTCATTGGATATTTGTAAATTCATGTAGTTGTTTCATGTTCACCACTGGTATAGGTTTTTTTTAGAGCCTTTATTGTAATATGTTTTATTTTCCATTATAATAGGTTATGAGACCTATTGAGACCATAATTTATATTTCATAGCTATAGATAAAAAGTGTTTAACCTTAATGAAAAAACATCCTTACCCATACTTGAATAGAATCATAAAACATTGGACCTTGCTTGTACCACTAGTTCCTCTGCATGATAAGGATCATCCACCTTGATTTAATCCTCATCCTTAATGATATACTCCATTTTTATTTTATTTCCATTTTTATTTTGGAATTTACTTCTCCCTTTCTATTTATAATACCCTTTACCTTAGTTTTAGTTAAACCCTCCACCTTGAGGTTGAGTATGTCCTTCATGATTATGGTAATCATCTTGATACTATTATTATCTTGGATTTACGGGTTGATGAAAACCCATACCCTTTGATTATTTAATATTATATATAAATTTAAATTACTCTATGTCATGAGTGTTCACATCACATATATTATATTAATGAGTGAAATTGATTTGGTTTGCACACTATAATAACAAACAATTTCACATTTCACAGTGTCCCTTACAAACCTCACATAGAAATGTCACCACTTTCACTTTATTATTCATTTAATTTTCCTTGGTGTGATTTTATAAAACATGTCATACACCATATTTTGATTTGACATATCCCACATAGAACTTGTATAAAGACTCTACAATTGTGTTTAAATACTTGACATTTAGGCTTTAATAAATGGGATTATAATTTCATTAAAGTTCCTAGCCATCCAATCCTAAGTGCAAGATCTAAATCCTCTTACACATCATTAAAATTATTAATTTCTATCTATATGTTGTAAGTTGGTGTCAATCCATTAATGACCTAATTATATATGTTGTAATGAGTATATCTCCTAGGACAACATCAACACAAATGTTATAAAATGTTTTTCATATGCATGCATACTCTCAATGACATCATTCTTGATCTCTTTCAACATAAAGATTCTCTCTTTCTCAAATTTTGGGATGTGAAATTCCTTTATAAATTCTTACTTTAGTTTTACAAAATTGAAAACATATGGATTTAGGTCATAATTATGTATCATGTATGTGAATGATCTAACAAGATCATTTAAAATTGGATCACTTTATTTTCCTACCTATTAACTCATTTTGAACACCATGTAATCTCATATTTTCATGATCTTTAGCAACATTGATTTATTTACATTACATACACCAATTTTAGATGCAATACAACTTTTTTGTTGGTGTTTCTATTCATTATTTCTTTTAGACATAATACCTCCTCCCAATACACTAGGATCCCCTCTTACATTTGTAGTTAGCTCTGTGTTCCTTAGTGCAATACCTCCTTGAATTTAATATGGGATTAATTCATGTAAAAGTTATTCCTACCGATGAAATTTGTATGATGGCCCCTTGGTAGTACAAAAACTTAAATATTTTATTTTTAGTCTATATATTTTTTTACTTTACATGCTAGTTTCTCCTTTATTCCACACTTTGAAACAAATTTTCCTATATCACAATTTCTTTATCTCTTGTCAATGTTGACATCTTCACTTCAAACACTATGTCAATGCCTAAATATGTACCACAGGTGCCCTGAGTGTGTATAAACATTTATCTTTTTATAATTCAAAAAATTTAGAGCATGAATTATACTTTGTGATAATCCTATTATATGTGGTGGAATAAAGGTATAACAAATTACTATTTCATTATATTTATATTAGGTGGTGGTTGGCAGCCACCATGACCTATAAATCTTTAGAAATAAGAAGATGATATATGCATATTAAAGTGAATTATGCTCAACCCTAAGTTTAAATCTAAGATAATATGGACTTATAAAATGAAGCATTAATATAAAATGAATTGGTTTAAAAAGAATAAAAATGAAGGGTAGGGTAGATAAGAAAGATGTGACTAATCCTTATCTCAGACATCATGACAAAGTTCAAATGTTTCCTAGGTATGCACTAAAAACTAATATATGAAGTAAAACAACTTAAGCTCAAATCATAAAATATATTATGTGAACTTATAAGGAAGATAATAAATAATGCAAATAAGCACTAAGCTTACTTGAAATATTTACTTCTTTAAGCAGATAGTTGATGCACATCTACAAATGTAAAGAAAATAAAATTAAGTAAACTAAATAACCTTTAATTAACCTAACATTAGCACAAGTTAACAATTATGCATTCAAAGGCACACACCAAGATTTCACTATAACAATTCGAATCTTAAATTTATAATGGACAATTGAGAAAGAAGCCAAGTAAAAATTCATACAAAGAAAATGAGACAATCCTTTCAAAATTCTCTACTTGCATTAGTTGATCAACATTTACACTACTTTTTTTAGGTCAAAAAATTCCTCCTCTTTACAAAAGACAATACTCTTTTTATATACTTTAAGGAAGCATGTTAGTTAGTCATCTCAAATTACAAGTGTACACATATAAAGGATAGTTGTCCTTTTCTATCAAAGTTCTAGAATACACTAGACTTTCCAAAATGGACTGACCTATTGGTCATATTCTCACAAGTTGCACATGCCTTTAGAAAAGAATATTTTACTTTCAAAATTTTATAATGATCTACAAAAATAATATTCCTAACTACTTTATGGGCCCTATGTTGATGAATTCCCTTTCCTCTACTGAAGAAATCATACTACCTTTTGATGTTGTTCACTAAGAAGCTCCAAAGTAACCACAAGTTCTAGGAAGAGCTCATCTTCTTGATTAAGTAGGTCCTTGAGATTATTTTACATTTTCTCCATATCTCATTTAATGCCCCTAAAATCTCCCATTTTCTCCTAAAATGATAGGATTAATCTCATGACCTTACTGTTACCATCTATTATCTAATTTTTCCCCTAGTTTCTTACTTCTTACATAAACTGAGAGGTCATATGATTGAACTCTTCATCAATTATGAGACCTAGTGGACTAAGGGATGTGGACTCCTTTGTCAAGTTGTCTAATATATGAGAAGCTCCATCTTCCATCTGCTTGAAGTCTTGGGAAAGGTCTTTCATTATTTTGGACCAACTATCTAGGGATTTAATCTTATCAACCAATATGGCCATAGCCATATTTGAATATGCCTTGATGATAGTTTTAATATTTGGGACTAAATATTTGGACAAGGCCTTAATCAAGTCTTTCACTTGAAAAATTTTAGCTTTCCATCAGCCAACTTGGATTATTACTTTAGAGATTTGTTTCTCTATTTCTCCTTGTCTAGTCTTAACTACCTTTAAAGAGATAAATAGGTTAGTTATGGTATATTCAAACTTATTAAATCTATCCTCATGAATGGATAAAATAGTAGACTCTTTTAGATTCTTATTTTCTTGTAATAATACCTTAATCATTGCTTACAATTGATCACTTTGAGCCTAGGCCACTTCAAGGATCATCTCTTTAAACATCTTGTCTTATCCTAAATTCTACCCTGCTACTAGAGTTAGACCAAGAAAAGGCTCTATCCTCTAAAATGTGAACTATTCACCTTCAACCATGGACTTATTCTTGATTATTCTCTCCATGTTGGCTATTTCTAGGTTGAAATGAACTTCCATTGATGATTTTGTCACTTAAGGAGTAGGGATCTCAACTAATGCTACACATGTAGTTATAGGAGCCTCCATCTGTGTTCCACTTGGTCCTCTAAGGGTAGTCATGCATATTTACTTTTCCTATTATTTTAATGTCATAATCTAGGGTTTGATTTCATCATACACATGGATGTTAATAGACTTTATGATAGCCCAATGGTGGTGCATGGTTGGAACCTTTTGCATCTTTCCATATATGAAGTATTCTAGAATGGCAGGTCCATAAATTAGATTGTCTTCACTAAAAAAGTTTATTTAACTCACAGGTTGAGTGAAAGTCAACTTGGGCTTCTTGCCTCCTACTAGAACTAGAGCCATCTCATCATTCCTTTTGGGTTGTCTTGTAACTAGACCAAGTCCAGAGCTACTTCCTCTCCATTTTCTTCCATTGCTTCCTCCTCAGTTTGGGATTGAAGTTCTTCCATTTTTAATTCTTCTTCATCTAATTCATAAGCACTAGATAGTGCTTTTAAATCATCCTATACTATCTCCTCAGGATCTAATAAAATTATTTCCAACTCTTCAATAGATGAATCTAGTTTAGGTTGAGTTGAGGAAGATGCTACTTCACCAAGTCTCCTCTCCTCATGTCTCATTTATTTTGGCCATTGTGTAGCTTGAGGAGGTCTAGAAGATGGTAATAATAATAGATATTACTACAAAGGCCCCATCTACCATAGATACTTGGATTTTGCTCTCTTAGTAATCTAGCTTTGATCTTGATGTTATGCTTCTTTAACATTACCAAGACTTCTATGAATGAGGAAGATTAGATTTACATTATATCATGGACACCAAGGTGATTTTAATAAGTCAATTTGATCTATTTAGCCTTCAAATGTTTTGAAACCCTTTCATAGGGGTCCCATTGCCTCAATTCATCAATCTACAAATTGAATGAGGACTTATGCCTAGAGATAGTCTCTGTATGGTCCCAATTTTGAATTAAAATCCTACTAATATTCAAGGGAAAGGAATGTATAAGTCATTTCCTTTTGATTTTTCACAAGCTTTCTATGGCATGTAGTAATTGGTAAGCTACCTCTTGCTCTACCAACTTTGTGGGTACATGGAATGGTAATGTAAGGGGTTGGCTAATAGTTCCTTTTATTAGGACTATATTTCAATATGGATATATCCAAATGTCCCTAATGATCTCAACATACTTATTGATCAAATGGTTGACCCTCATCATAGGGGTCCCTATAATGGATTCAAATAAGGCTAGGTATATGCAGTCACAGATGAACTAAATATGGTCCTATACTTGAATATATACAATTTGAAATAATACTAGGAGACTATTTGTCTCCCATCAGGTGACCATTTTTTATGCTAGGGATTTTGACAATGGCTAGCAAGGCATCTAAAATATAAGACATCATATAGATATGGTTTACAATTTTCTTCTTTATTGTATATAATTATTGTTTCAAGCAAATACTAATCATTTATCTAGGAGGGGGAATAATTCATTTCTCAAACATGAAATATATAAAAGGGACCCATATTTTGTTGACATAGGTGGTGGAGGGGCTTCCAAACAATCTATTTAATATGGTCATAATCATTCTAATACTATCTCTAAATTGGGTGATTGGGATTCTTCCATTGAGGTTAGAGATTACCTAAGTTCCTGAATACAACCATGGGGCAAGGATGGTTTTTAGGTCATTCTTATTGGACCATTCTTTGATTATGGGTAAATCTACCTGAGGCTTGGGTAGCTTATATTAATTTTCAAGGGAAATAGGAGAGATATAAGTAATTATTTTAAAATTACACTCATGTACTATCATGTCCTAATCAATTTTACAATCCTTAAAAATAAGATCAATAATATTGATGTTATGTAGTACCTCTATATTTTCTACCACATAGTGAAGACTTGTCATTTGAATGGTGAATAGGTCATCATATCTGTAGATGATTGATGGAATATTTTCATCCTCTTTTGTAATGGTTGGTAGCTACTTAATGGTCTAGAAAAACTTAGACTGGTTATCATCTCTAATGTTCTAAGGCTATAACATCAAATTCAATATCTTTGAAGACTCTCCCTTCTGAATATGTAGTCAAATAGAGCTCTATGTCCACTCTATGTTGTTTTCAAGCCATCATGACTATGAATTATTTTAATTTCTCACTAGTGGTCTATAATTCACCTCTGGATTAGTTGGCACTTACTCAGGTGGCAATTAGACTCTCTCAAGCTTGATTATAATTAATTTATGATTGAATTAGGGGTTTTGTAGATGTTTAGGCGTTTTTTTGCTAGTCTTTTCAAGCTTGAATGGTGATGGATTTTAGAATTAAGCAAGTTTTTGCCTTAGATTTGATTTGGACCTTCACATTTATACCTTTGTCTTTTATGTGCCCATAAGATCTTTAGATTTGTCACTTTATGCTGATGTGGCATCATTATGGCACTTATGCAGTACTTTCATGGTAAGTTGCTCATTAATATTCAAAAACTGATAGATGCCTTTTAAAAAAATCTACTTCATCTGACTCTATTAGATCATTATTCATTGATCAATGTGAATTATTGATATCAATCCTAAGAGTTACTTGCCATTGGTCATTTATATATACTTGGCTCTAAGTTCATGCCACTTAGTAGTCCCATGGGCCTTTTGAGCTCTACAACTTGTCAACCTTGATAGTTAATTAATTCTCACCATGTGGTGATTCTATGCTTTCAAATAGTTATTTTGAAAATTTGACTTAACCTTGCTCCATCAAATAAATCATGTCCACATGAATGCAATCCATAGATCCTATGAAGATGCATAAGGCTTAAGTTAGTATCAAGACATATAAAGAACTTGGCCTAAAGCTTTGATTATGGTTTTATTTTATGTTAATAAACATGAAATAACCCTTAGGATAAAATATTTAAACTAGGTTTAAGACATATTAAAGGGGACCCCAAATAGTAAAAAGACCCATCGTAAGGTTTTTAACCTAGGGTTTTATTGTATTGAGAAATACAACAAAAAAATATGGAAAAAAAAAATCTAGGATAAGTTTTATAATAATAGGACCCATTTGTTAGATCAAGCCAATAAAAAAAATCATGGGACATATGTGGACCAAGTATAAGTTTTGGTTAAATATTTAAAAAAATGACTAAACCTTATTTAAGCTAAGTCTATGGTGTTCACAATTGCTCCCATGAAAATTTAAACTTAGTTAGAAGGGTCTTGGGTCGAAACATGACTTCAAATAGATCTCATTGAATAATGATAAGTCAAAATCTAATGAAAGGTCAATTTTAACATTGAAGTTAAGAATCTTAAGCATGTTTATTTTCTAAATGAGACTCCATTGATCCTACAAAATGAAGACAAACATGTCCATTCATCCAAGTGATATTGGTTCCTGAGCTTGAATTTGATGGCCTCATAATTGTTAATGATAGCCTTGTAGACATCAATTGAAGATCATGAGAACATTAATTTTAATCTCACACAATTAATCATAGGGACTAAAATTTAATAGACTCATGGATGTTAATGACAGCCTCATAGACATCAATTGGTGGTCATGAGAACCTTAATTTTAAGATCACATAATTAATTATAAGGACTAAAATTTGATAGCCTCATGGACATCAATGATGACCTCATGAACATCAATTGACAGCAATGAGAACATCAAATTTAATTATTTTGAATAGTAAGTCCCAAAATAACTTTGATTCAACATGCATCATTCAATTAACCTCACTCGAGTAAATATGGGTCATCAATTATGATCTAGGTAGTCGAACACAGTTGGCTCCTACAATCACAAATGGATTAAGTGAGCTTGGGATCATTTGTTAATTTAGACCAAATTATAACATAATAAAATGAAGACCCTTCAAATAATTAAAGTCATAACATAATTTTTATTTTGAGGTTTTATTGTATTGATAAATACAATAAAAAGCCTTAGGGTAAAACTTAGGCTAAGTCTACATTATACAAAAAAAAGGGGACCCATTTTAATCTATGATGATCTCACTCTATTCAATCTAAGTATTTACATGAATGCATATTATTGGTCTTGATTCATGGATCTGAGTAGGATTGGCTCCAAAGATTAGGTTTTCAATTTATGGGGTCTTCCTCACTATGTATGATCAACTTGGCCTAATTAAATGTGGGTCTTTGATGCTACAAAGAAACACATAACTTAAATGAGGGATTGGAAACATATAGGACTTAGGATAAATTCTTAAGACTAAGGTCTTATTTGTGTTAGTAAATGTTGGAAATAGGACCAACCCGGAAGCACACAATTGATTACCAAATTCAAGCAACTTAATATGCAGAAATAACCAGAATCAACAAGTAACTAGAATCCAGAAATAACACAAGATATGAGAGACAATACACAACTTGTATTAATACTCATACAGAAAAGAATACAATAAAGAAGATGCCACTTCTTCTCCACCACCTTACAGAGGTTTCCCACACCTCAAGTGAACAGTAATTCTCTCCTCAAAGCTCTCCCTACTAGGTCCCAACACCCAACTCATACACTGAGTTGGTGTTCACCTTACACCTATGGTCCATGCACTCCACAAGTGCTCCATGCACTCCAGAAGTACACACCTGTACTCCAAGTAGATCTCTCTTGATACTGCTCCCTATTGTGTTGCTATCCTATCGATCTTCAAACTACAGATCAAGCTAGTTCTGCACACCTATGAACCTTGACCTTGCACACACATACACCTACATATCAATGATCTTACTTACCATATAGATCTCCTATAGAATCCATGCTCACCTGATGACTAAGATCATACACTCCTGAAGAACCCTGCTGATTCTCCAATCCAGCACCCACCTTGGTACTGTGGCACTAGGAGGAATGCACCATTGCTCTACCTCACACACTGAAAGAGCTTATAATTATGCTCTCTTACTCCCTAGCTACACTTTTACAATACAACCATGAGTCTATTATATAGATCTCATCTAAACAATAATTAGACACCTAGTACAATAATTAGATCCACAGCTATGAGTCTAAAATTAGCACTCATCATGAAAACACTTGGTTCGTTAGCTAACTGCCCTTAATAAGCTCGCAGTTGAACCACACAGGCGACTGACGCTGGTCCCTATCTGCCTGGGGGTCATTGATGCCGGCCGATATCTGACCGATGTCGGTTGCTTCCTGTCTCCATCCTGCTGACTTCGGTTGGCCTGACTGACGCTGGTGTCTGTGGCACTCATCAACCCTTTCTGCACCCTCCTCCATGTTTGCATCAGTGAAGCTTTTAGCTCCACAACTTAACAATCTCCCACTTGGAGATAAATAGCTACATTGTACCTGTACCTGTACCCCATCTAATCTATTTCCTGGTTTGTATCCCTCTTCAAGCTCAACCCTGAAGACCACCCACCACACAACCTATGATGTACCACCTGTCATCCGAGTACCCTTCCACATCCGAACCTATAAACACATGTAGTGAAGTCCTAACCCCTAAATAGCATGAATCCCTACTGTTGGTCTCTCTCAAATACCTGAGAATCCACTTCTCTAAATTGGCTCCTAACTCTTTGACAGCTCCCACTGCTTGGGAAAACTCAGGTCTATACTAGACCTCATGTGATTTCAGACACTAAACTATCCAGCCCTTGGTGCGCTCTGATTTTGTATCCTGCATAATGAACCTCGCCAACACCTGATTCACATCAGCTCCCACTGGAAACAAAATCACCCTGTGATCTCCCAAGTCTCCCATGCTGAAGAATTTTGCTGCTCCAAATTCTTCATAACAAACCACTGAACTAATCTTACCCTTAGCTCAGCAACAACCTATATGTACAATCCTGCTAGCAAACATACCATACAGTAATAGAATGATGTCATGACTCATCATCCACCTGGTAAGTCAAACCACAGTAGTTATCTGACATCGACTGAAGTCATGCTTCGTCCTCCACCTGTTAAAACCTGTACCACTGTCCTGTAGCTCCTCAAGACCATATGCCTTGGCCTTCCATCTCATGTGTCCATTCTCTCTATTCTTTAACTAAGGAATCCATTCGTCTCACAGTGCTAACATACCCACTGGTAACCCTACCAAATTTCTCATATGGTTCTGTAATCTCTTCATGCCACGCTCCCACTGTTTCCTGGATCCTTCCTACTCTACAGTCAGCAACAAGTATAAAGAAGAGGAACAACAAATTTGAGGCTTAATTACATCTTCAGTCCTCTGTATGGGTGTTTGAGACTCCTTGACAGCTCGCTGTCCACCCAAAATCTGTTACAGTGACCGACCTCAGCCACCCCATAGTCTGCATCCGACCGACATCGGTTCCTGTGCCTGTCCTGACTACCAACCTGCCGCCGTCGATGTCCTACTGCCGACGTCGGTCCTCATGACTGACATCGGTCTTACTACTGCTGACATCGGTTTTCCTACCAATGCCGGTACCTGTGTTTCTTGTGAGTGATGACTTTTTACCTGCGAGCTCTATTGAATCAATCCCCATGTCAAAACTGCCCTGCTCAGAAGTATCCAACCACATCCACTGATCTCTGTCCACCATCTCCTCCAAGAACACCAAGGCTTTCTAGTTATTAAGCCTATCAAATATATCTGCCTTCTACTTAAGAACATGCATCTCCTTCCTGCTCATGTGACCAAGCCTACGAAGCCACGTCTCTGCAACAAAAGAAGAATCAGTAATATAAACAAGTAGATAAAGAGTACCTATTTTCTTACCACCAGCTAATTCAAGTGCATCCACTGTGAGAGCTCTCGTACATCTCTCATCACCCAACTCTTTTGAAGAAATTAGCCACATCTCCAAACCTGGGACCTGCATGACCTCCTTCAACACCCATGTGTTGGCCATCTACAATTTCAGCTTCACTTCCCCTTTGCCAATTCTTTGGCAAGGCTCACCAGCTCCTCTATCTGGCGTTGCATGGAAAGAGGCAACCGAATCTGTAAGACAAGATTCAACTTTATCCAAGAAACCTCCTAGAGCATCCTATGCCACATAACCTGCAACATCTACTTCTTCAGTTCCTCCTTGCTGATCTTCCACAAACCAACAATCTTCTTTTACCTGCTCTTTCTTTCCATCGGAACATAAGTAACCATCTGTGCTTTTCAACTCCTCCATCCTTAGCTTACTATGATCTACCATTGCTCTGCTCCCACTCAATCAAAAACACCTGAGAGTGACCTATAACCAAACACAAAACCTACTTCTTACAACCTGGCTCTGATACCACTTATTGGAAATAGGACCAACCCGGAAGCACACAATTGATTACCAAATTCAAGCAACTTAATATGCAGAAATAACTAGAATCAACAAGTAACTAGAATCCAAAAATAACACAAGATATGAGAGACAATACACAACTTGTATTAATTCTCATACAAAAAAGAATACAATAAAGAAGATGCCACTTCTTCTCCACCACCTTACAGAGGTTTCCCACACCTCAAGTGAACAGTAATTCTCTCCTCAAAGCTCTCCCTACTAGGTCCCAACACCCAACTCATACACTGAGTTGGTGTTCACCTTACACCTGTGCTCCACGCACTCCACAAGTGCTCCACGCACTCCACAAGTACACACTTGTACTCTAAGTAGATCTCTCTTGATATTACTCCCTGTTGTGTTGCTATCCTATCGATCTTCAAACTACAGATCAAGCTGGTTCTGCACACCTATGAACCTTGACCTTGCACACACATACACCTGCATATCAATGATCTTACTTACCATGTAGATCTCCAATAGAAGCCATGCTCACCTGATGACTAAGATCATACACTCCTGAAGAACCCTGTTGATTCTCCAATCCAGCACCCACCTTGGTACTGTGGCACTAGGAGGAATGCACCATTGCTCTACCTCACACACTGAAGGAGCTTATAATTATGCTCTCTTACTCCCTAGCTACACTTTTAAAATACAACCATGAGTCTATTATATAGATCTCATCCAAACAATAATTAGACACCTAGTACAATAATTAGATCTGTAGCTATGATTCTAAAATTAGCACTCATCATGAAAACACTTGGTTCGTTAGCTAACTGCTCGTAATAAGCTCACAGTTGAACCACACAGGCGACCGATGCCGGTCCCTATCTGCCTGGGGGTCACCGACACCGGTCGATATCTGACCAATGTCGGTTGCTTCCTATCTCCATCCTGCCGATGTCAGTTGGCCTGATCGACGCTGGTGTCCGTGGCACTCAGCAACCCTTTCTGCACCCTCCTCCATGTCTGCTTCAGTGAAGCTTTTAGCTCCATAACTTTACAGTAAACATGAATGGGGCCTTAGGACTAAGACATTTATCTAAGTAAATAACATATGGAAAGGACCTTGCATTTAAAAGGTTAGAGCATACAAAAATAAAATGGGATAAAGGGCTCATGATGTAAAAGAGACCTAGTATATAATTTTTAGACTAAGGTTTGTTCATGTTGAAAAAACATGACTAAGCCTTAGTATAAAAATTTAACTAGGTCCATATCATATTAAAATTTTCACACATAATTTTATTCCCACCAAATTTGAATTTGAATGAGGGGTCTACGCTAGGGTTTCTGAATGAGGATTTCAAGAATCTTGAACTTAGATGAAATTTGACTTTTCAAAGACCAAAGGCTAGTAAAAGGTTAGATTAAGATAAAATCATTAAAATTATGAAACTCAGACATTGTCTACCTCATACGAAATTTGTTAGACTTATAACCTGAAATAAGAAGATCCAAAGTTAACAAAATTTAAGCAAGGTTAAAATAGAGCCATGAATAAGTAGACCAATCAGAATATGGTGTGGATGATATTTAAATATGAATAATGTGTAAACATAGTAATTATGTTCTAATCAAATGGATTTTCAATTTTAAAGTATAAATTTTCATAATTTTAACACAAGGGTCCCCAATTTTTAAAAATGAGGGTATGTTGACCTCAACAAATGATAAATTCAAGGGGAAATGTATAAATATGTTAGAATTTAGAGACTTTGGTTTTTAAAAAAAATAGATTACCTATTCCACTTGATTATTAACATTATAAATATCTTTTCATGATTAAAACAAACCTTTCATCTATAGACTTAGGGTCAAACATCAAAACCTAGCCATGTTACGTGTGTGTTTCGATTCCACTTACTTTTTTCTATGGGATTCAGGGGAGAACTTCCAGGTTTCATGTCTTAAATAATTAACATTGACTTAAAACATGTTTGGATCTTCATTAAGAACCATGATTTAGCTCAAATAAGGGATAGGCATTACTCTATTTCTAGCCAGGCATCCATAGCCTCGATAGAGATACCTTTGGCTCCACCTAAGGCCTTGCTCCACTGCCAACCAGGCATCCATAGCCCTATGAAGATTATCAAAATCACCTTTTCTTGGAAATCTTTTAATTTTATAATAAGATCTTATTTTTTTATATCTTTTTGGATTTATATAAAAGGTTGAGAACCAAGTTAGCTAGGTTTAGGGATTTGGTCAGATGTTTGATATTCAATCAATCACCTATGGTTGTAACCTTTATCCTAGGTAAGGATATTTGTTAAGTGAAAACATGATTATACCTAAATAATTCAATATATCATCCCACATGTGCAATTATTCTTAAAACCAAGTTTAGATCAACAACAATGTTCAAGTTCTTATATAACAATTAACCTATCTACCCATCCTTACTAGTTTCTCTAAACTATATCACTAAGCTCGTATTTTAGATCTTTTATCAGCATTTGCTTAAGATCCATACATTCATTATTGAAATGTGGAGTTCCTGAATAATTATAATAAACTTTGAGCTGAGGGACATCCAAAAGGACTTATTAGGAGAAAGGAATAAAGCAGAGAAAACAAACACACCAAATAGAAAGCAAAAAATTAAAAAAGAAAAGAAATAAACAAATATATATATATATATATATATAAACAAGGGATAGGAAGGAAATAACAAAATAGGAAACTAAAGTAGCCTACCTACACTAACTCTAACTATTCTTATAGTTTACTCCATGAAGACCCCAGGGGGAGCAGTAGAAAAGTAATGTTTAAGGAACTACCCATTGGTGGGAAAAGTGAATTCATCTCCTTATGGGCCCTTTAGTTTGAAGGTGTTATTCCCAAGTGTCTCATCAATCTAATAAGGACCTATTCACAAAGGTGTGAACTTCCCATGTTTACTCTTAGGCTTAGATGCCTTATCCCAAAGAAGAATTAAGTCTCGTTACATGAAGACCTTTATCTTTGATCACTTATCAAACCACCTTTTCACTATGTTTTGGCACCTAATAAAGTTAGGAAAAAAACTCCTCTATGGCATTTTCCATTTGAATAATGTCCAGTGGCCATGAATTTACCAATTCTTGGTCATCCTTAATGTACTCTTGCATGAACCAGTATATTATTAGCTTGAGTGTAATAAGGAATATGGGCTCTTGGCCATATACCGGTAAAAAGGGTGATACTTTTAGAGCCTACCTGGCCCTTTTTATATCGTCCTATAGGGTATTTTTGAGAAGCTTTTGCCACATTCTAGGCTTGTCTGCTACAAACTCATTTATTGCTTTCATCAAGTTATTATTGGTTGATTCAGACTCTCCATTACCTTGAGGGTAATGGTTAGTTGATAAATTGAGACTAATACTATTATCATATTCCCATTCTATCATTCAAATGGATATAAAATTATATCCATTATCACATACTAGAGAGACTAGAGTTACAAATCTGGTGCATATGTTTTCTTTCAAAAATTGATGACTTCCTTAGTTTTATACTATTTAGTAGCCACTGCCTTAGTCCATTTAGTGTAGTAGTCAGTAGTAGTTAGAACATAATTGTGACCTTTTGATTATTTGGGGTTGATTACCCCTACAAAATCTAGTCCCCATTGAGCAAAAGGTTTATCTACTATAACTAGATGTAGTGGCATGGTTACCTTGGGCTCCTTTGTGCTAAAGATTTGACATGAATGGAATTGTCTTACATGATTATGGGTGTCTTTGAAGATCATGGACCAATAATAACCATCTCTAAGGATTTTTTGAGCTATTATCCTTATATATTGATGTCCACATCCTAGCTTCTCATGAAAAGTGTTCATGATCTCAGCTACTTCTTCTTTTGATACACACCTCAAGTAAATGTCATCAATGTTTTTCTTAACAACACTCCATATTTAATCTAGTAGTGGGTTGTATTAAGTCTTAAGTCTCTCCTTTTATCCCTAGTTAACTCTATATGACAAATTCCATTTATTATTAGATGGAGAATAATATCATACCAATCATTGGAGTGAAAATTTTGTTGTTCAACCTGCATGACACTAAGTTTGGGGTTAGCATTGGAAATCATTTGAATCAAACCTTGGAAACTTACCAATTTTTTAGTCTTCATTTCAATGTCATATTCTTGAAGGATAGACGTCCACTTACCTCTCCTTTCTCTTAATTATTTTTCATTCATTATGAGCTTAGTGGTAGGGTCTGGTAAGATAACATGCACCTTATTCCTAAGAATGTAGTGCCTAATTTTCTTCACTACCTTAATTAATGCACATGCTTGTTTATAAATTAATGAATAATTTAACTCAACATTTTTAAATTTTATGATCTTTAAATCAATTACATTATCACATCCATCAATACTTTGAGTTGAAATTATAGCAATAGTATGGTCAAAAGTAAAGGAGTAAAGGTAAAAATCCTTGGAGAAATCTAGACTTATCAGGATTAGAGCTTGTATAGTTGCCTCTTTGATGTCCTTAAAGGCTTTCTTGGTCTCCTAGTTATAAGTGATTATGGCATCCTTTTTCAACATGTCATTTAATGGTTTGATAATTTTTGTAAATCCAAAAATAAACTTTCTTATAAAGTTAATTTTGCCAAAGAATGATTTTAGTTCTTTCTTAAGAGGCTCTATCTTTAATATAGCATCTACTCTATCTAGATATATAGAGATTACCTCCTTATTAATGACATGACCTAACAAATTTACCTCAATAACACAAAAAATACTCTTTTTTGGGTTGAGGGGAATCTCATAACTTTTGCACCTTTTAAATACCTTTATAAATGCATGATGTGGTCTTCCCTATTTTTAGAAAAAATAGTCAGATCATCCATGTATATAATAATACATTTACCTACTAGACCTTGGAAATCATGATCCATGGCCCTTTAGAATGTTGTTCCTATGTTGATTAGTTTTAATGGCATTCTCTTATATGCAAACATGCCCCACTTGGTATTAAAATCAATCTTCATCTTGTCTTCCTGATTTACCAATACCTAGTTATACCTTGAAAATCTGTCAAGAAAAAGAATCATAAAATAACTAGAAATGCTTTGTATGACTCGGTGTAAAGAAGGTAAAGGATAGCTTTCCTTTTTAGATGACTTATTTATATTCCTAAAATCAATACACTATCTTATTTCACCATTATTTCTCTAACTAGCACCAAATTGGTGACCTAAGTAGAGTGCCTAATGGGAAATACAATCTTGGCATCTAACAAGTTTTTGAATTCCTTGAAAATCATAGGTTCTAAAATGGGGTTGACAAGCCTCTACTTTTTCCTAAAAGGTTTGTAGTTTTTCTTTAAAGGTATGGTATGGGTGATGACTCTTGGATCAAAAATCTTCAGGTCATCATAAGACCATGTTATTATGTCATTATAGTTTGTCATCAAGTCTTTGGATTTTTTATCTTAAATTCTCATACATGTTGGTATAATATTAACTAGTTGAAGTTGATCTTAAGGTCCAAGATCAAATACCTTGTAATCCTTCCCACTTACTTTGGGAATATTATTGTTTGCAGCTAGTTTATCCTAATCAAATAACCTCTCCAAGGCAATCATGCCTTATATAATCTTTTTGGCATTCAACTGAATGACTTTGTTATCAAATTTACCATCCTCTTCAAGATTATTCTCATTGGACTCATCTATGACATGGGCCTCAAATAATCTTGAAGTGGTCATGAAATATAGGATTTGTTGGTCATCATTAAAAACCTATAGAGGGTTTGCATTATCTAGGACTAAAGGGCATGAACCAATTCAATGCTAAATTTATAAGAGTCATGGTTTGGAATAAGAATGGATGAAGCTAAGGCAAGCTCATCAACAACATTTTTATCCTCCCTAGGGATGTAAATAATGTTAAAACCATAAAAAATTCTAGAAAATCCAAAACTATGAACTTATATCTCTTGAGATATGATAATTTACACTAATAATTACTCCTCGCCTGATTGACTATAAGTTTTGAGTCACCATGAACCAAGAGATCTTTAACCTTATGCTTTGTGGAAAATTATAATCCTAGAATCAAAGCTTCATACTCTAAAATATTATTTGTGCAATGAAATTTAAGTATATAAGAAACTTTTAGTTATTTCCTAATATGATTGGTTAGAATAATCCCTACTCTAAACCCAAACTTACACATAACACCATCAAAATGTAACTTCCAAATTCTAGGAAAAGTATGAGAAGTATTATGACTATGTACCTTAGAAGTCTCAAGATTATATATTCCTAATTTAGAATCCATCATGTTGATCTCATCAAAATCCAACATGTTGACCTTTTCATTCATAACATTATATTCTATGAACATATGCTTCATTTGAGGTTCTCTTTCCACTCTGATCCAATTTGAGACTCCTTTCTAGGGTAGCCATATGTGAGTAGTTAGTAGACATATATCCATTCAGGGCCTTTGTCCACTCTCTACTTAATAGTATCCTATAAGAATTAGGTATGTCCACCACCTAGATGTCAATAAATTACTATATCCTAGGCTCAGAGGTAAGTTGCACATGAATATTTAATAACTTCCCAATTACCTTGACTCTAGACTTATCTAATTGAGTGACAACTCTATCAGATTTGATAGGATTCAAGCCAAGTTGTTTATAAATACTTGCTAGCATAATGTTTATGAATGCACTACAATCTAAGAAATAATTATGTAAATTCTTACCAAACATTATGACAATAATTAGTAAACGTGGGGACTCTATCTTATTTTTATACATAACAAAATTGTCATTGTTAGTTTTAGGTGGCCTACTAGGCTTCTTAGATAATTAATCCAAAAAATATATCTTTGCTCAGTGATCTATGTCAATTAATGCAACGTAATATTAGCCTTAATTTTCTTGATGTCTTCCCAAATATTATACCTAGTTTTATTAGAAGAATTATATGCATTAGTATTATGTTTAGAAGTAATTCCCTTTAGAGGCTCTAGGTTATTATCTAAGGTAGTATTTGGAGGAGTGATAAAATTGTTTGGAGGTGTTGAAGTGGTCAAAGGCTACCTATGATCCCTATTCTTTAAAAGGTAGGTCTTCTTCAAGAACTACTAAAAAGAATGGACTTATTTAGGAATATCGTTTAATTCATTGTCTTTTTGGAAAGGGAAGTCAAACATTTCCATAATGAATGCTTGGTCAGTAGATTTAGATCCTAATGTACCTACACCATTATCTTTGTTAGGAACTATCTCAAATGTATCCAACTCTTCTTGAAAGGCCTCAAAAGCTTTACAAAATTCAATTCAATCTATCTCACGATGCCTATAAGTGTAATGAACTCTAAAATAATTAGGTAAAGCAATATCAATAAGATTTATATCCATTATTTTCTTATCAATAGAAGATTCATTATTCTTATTATTATTGTAACTATCATTATGGAACCTGTTATTGGGCCTATTAAATCTTTGGAAAGAAAAATTCCTACTTGAACTCTCTCCAATATTACAAACTTATTTTTGTAGTTGAACAAAATTAGTGCTAAACTTTTAGACCATATTTAAGATAGATTCATTTTCATTTTTGGGAGCCTTAGATTTATGAACCTAATTGCTATTAGTACCACTAGTTGGTACTAAAGATTTTTGATCACTTGGATTAAATCAATTGGTAGCAGTGTTCAAGAATCCTAAGTTATGGGTAAGATGAACATGACTTAATAGTAATTGGTTCAAATTTGGGATATGATTCAAGGTTGGTATATTCTTATTATTATTGTGGAAGACATTCAAAGTAGGCAAATATGGGTTGACATTGGGAATAGAGTAAGCCATTTGAATTTGGGGATGCATTTAATCATCGATGATCATTGATTCAAAATAGTCTAAGGCCAGAGTATTCATTATTATAACAACCCTCTTTATTAAAATATAATTCATGGGATCTAAAGCATCTTTATAGATTTCTAGATCTAATGATTCATTGAGTTTTTAAGGGTCTATGGTCTGGATATACATTTTTTGGAACCTAGAATGAAATGCCTATATAAGTTTATTTTCATCCCTCTTGATTATGGTGAATTATTGGTATAATATATAAGGACTAATAATTTTTCCAAACTAGTCAATGAAAATGTTGTTAAGTGGTCTCAAATGTTAATGTAATTCCTAGGTAAATATAAAAACCATTCATATGTAATATCTTTAAAAGTAAAAGGGAATAGTCTACATATTTCATCTTCATAGATTATGTTTATCAATCTTAATGTAGCTTTAAATGACTTAATATGTTCCTCTACAATTACAATACTAGTAGGACTAAATGTTGGCAAATATTTCTCAAGGTTATGGGGAAGGTCATGTACTACACATGGCATGTTGATATAATAGCCACCCATCCAAGCTATACCTTGATTGGGGTTAAATACATGAGCACCTTGGATGGGTGAAGTTGGAAAAGACTTCAAAATCCTATGCTTAAGTTTTTCCTACCTATCTCTTCTATGGACTTCTAATTCAAGCATAGGTTCCCTAGTTTCTGAGTGTGACCTTGTTCTAATATTTGGTAATTCTAGCTTGAGAATTTAAAATCCTATTTGAAATATGATGTGTTAATTCTATCCTTATATAAAATAATGATAAAAAATGCACATTAATTTTTTTTTAAAGATTCATATAAAGGATGATAAAGGACAATAACATTTAACCAATTTAGCTCAAAGATGTATCCAAATACATAATTAAGATCAAAATTTACATCTTTTAAGTTTAAAAAAACTCAACTGAGCAAAATATCTAACAATATTTAATCAAAAAATATATTACTAACCTCAAATCTATCAATTTCAAAATTCTAACATTGTCTTTACCACAATCTAGCAATGTTCTCAAAAAATATCAATCTTTGTCTAAATGAGCACAAAAACTGGTCTGAAACTATGAAGATGACCAATATTTACATATTTTTTCTAAAATAAACACAAATATGAAAAGAGTAACATTATATTTAAATAAAATTCACAAAAACTAGTAAAGATACTACAAATCTACAAAGAATTTGGTGCTCCTTCTAGCACTAGTGAAGTTATGCCCATTGAAGCCTAAATATGAACCACAAGTACCAAGAGTGTTTAATAAACACTTCTCATTTTAGAATTCAAATAATTTAGAGCATGAGTTTCATTTTGTGATAATCTTGTTATATGTGGTAGAATAGAGGTAGAACAAATGACTGTTTCATAATATTTATATTAGTTGGTGGTTGGGAGCCACTGTGGCCTAATAATCTTTGTAAATAAGAAGATGATCTATGCTAATTAAAGTGAGTTATACTCAACCCTTAGTATAAATCTAAGCTAAGATGGAATTATATAATGAAGCATTAATGTAAAGTGAATTGGATAAAAAATAAGCAAAAGGAAGGGTAGGGTAGAGAAGAAAGATGTGATTGATCCTTATCTTAGATATCATGACAAAGTTCAAATGTTTCCCAGGTATGCACTTAAAAATAAATTAAATTAGCTTAATCTCAAATCATAATATATATCAAGAAAACTTCTAAAGAAGATAAGAAATAATGCAAATAAGGAATAAGCATACTTTAAATATTTACTCCTTTAAGTAGATAGTTGATGCACATCTATAAACGCAAAGCAAATAAAATGAAGTAAACTAAGGAACCTTCAATTAACCTAGCATTAGCACAAGTTAAAAATTCTTAATTTAAAGGTACACAATAAGATTTCACTATAATAATTCAAATCTAAAATTTAGAATAGAAAATTAAGAGAGAAGCCAAGTAACAAATCACATAAACAAAATGAGACAATCCTTTTAAAATTCTATGCTTCCATTAGTTGCTCAAAGTTTACACCAATTTTTGTAGCTCAAAAACCCTTCTCTTTACAGATGACAATACTCATTTTATAGACTTTAAGGAAGTATGTTGTTTAGTCATCTCAAATTATAAGTATACATGTGTAAATGATAGTTGTCCTTTTCTATCAATGTTTTAGAATACACTAAACTTTCCAAAATGGACTAACTTATAGGCCATATGCTCATAAGTTATACATGCCTTTACAAAATAGTATTCTATTTTCAAAATTTTACAAAGCTCTATAAAAATAATATTCCTAACTACTTTATGGGCCCTATGATCAAGGAATTTGATAAAGAGAGGAGGTTAGATCAAGTGTTAGTCCATAAAAACATGAAATCAATACATTAACCTACTAACATCTCTAAGCCTAGATCTTAGGGGGGTATTAATAAACAAACAACAACTGAAAACCTAACTAAAATTCAAAGAACAACAATCTTTACCTTCCTTGAGAGATTCAAATGGTTTCTTCATTGGCTTTCTCAGTTTATGCATAAGAATCTTCATCAATGACATATGGCTAACATCATCTCCTCTATGCACCATTGTTGAATGTTTGGATTGATTGATATGACTTTTCTCATTTTCAACATTATAACGCTAGGATTTTATCTTCATGAATCTATTCCTACATTATAACTCTACTTTGATTGAGCTCCCTTAAATGAAAAGCTCTAGGATTTCCTTTATAGGCTTTCAGATCCCTTGGAATGGGTTAAATATGACCCTGGTTGATTTTATTAATCTTGACTACATTTGGCATATTCTTATAATATTATCTTTAGATATTTTCCAAAAGTGATGACTCACAACCATGTTTGAGTTTGTTAACTTTGGTTGAGTTTGGTATATTACTAGGATATTCTTTTAGATATTTTTCAAAAGTGATAACTCACAAAGGTAAGATGATCTTGAATTACCTTTTTAGTAATTGATTTAATTGATTTATTAGCTCATAGGTGAACTCAATTAAGATTTGAAATTGATTTAACTTACTAATTTATTTTGATTAAGGTGTGTAAGTTAATTAATTATTTTTAATCATTTGGTCATTTATTTGATTTTGATTAATTTAATATGTGTATTTACCTTGTTTAATTTATTTAATAGGCCAAATTGCTCTAATGTAAGGTTATGAAGATAAATTTGAGACTAATATAAATTCTTGGGCTAGGTATTCAATGCTTGGCAAGAATTGGTCTAAAGTCAGATATGAATCCATTGGTGGCCAAATTTAGGTGTCTATAGTTTTCCCTTGTTTGGGAAGATGTTGCAAGATATAAACATAATAACATATTTTCAAATAATAAAATGGTTCTTTATGCTTACAACTACAATGGTAATGATTTAACTATAGATTCCCCCTTGAGGGAGTTGTTGTCAAGTGGGTCAACAAATGGTCCCTTAAAAGAAAGAAGCAAAATGAGGGGACCAAACAAATGAATATTATGGGGTGACAACACAATGATTTACCCAAAGTTAGGCAAAATCATTGAGAAATGCAAGTGGGATAGTGTACAATGGTTTTCTCAAAGGTGGTTATAAGCATTGTACCCTAATTATGGTGATGTGGTATGATAACACAATGATTTTCCCTAGCAGATGATATAATCATTGAGAAGATGGAGCTTCCCCAGTTAAGATAGACAAACAAAAAAGGAAAATTGGTGATAACACAATGATTTTCCCTAACATGTGATATAATCATTGAGAATGCAAGTGGGATAGTGTATAGTGCTAATGCAGTATACCCTGATTATGAAAACATGATTGATGGTTGATGATTGATAAGGTGATATAGAGGATAAAGATGAATTAGGACAATTTGTTAGTAGGGAGATGGTCATTCAAACTAAAAAATGTTGAAATTATTTTCTTACTTAATTACTCTATTTGGGATATGATTGGATATTAGATTAGGATTATTGCTAATGTTGGTATCAAGGAGATGGTGATACTACATTGATGTTGTAGACCTCTCAAATCTAATTGTTTTTGTAGCATTTGATGGTAGGCCTCATGATAGAACACCATGGGGGCTTGGCTAAAATATGCATAAGAACTGACTCCTGATATCTGATACTCAATGGAAAACAATTACACTAATGATAAAAAACATGATGAAAATATAGACATTTGAATATGGATAGATTCAAGAATAATGTGCAAAGAATCACCTAATGAATATGCATAGACTGAATCATGGCCACAGTGATGAAATCAAACAAACAAGTACACAAACAAATAAATAAATAAAATATACAAACAAATAAACAAACAAGACAAATAAAGAAACAAATAATTGTTAGTCCCTATGTTAGTATAAAAAACATGAAAAACATTGCCCCTATAAACTAGGTGACAACTAAATAAACAAATAATATGGGGGAATAGAATAAAAGGAAAGGGGTGGTCGAGTTGTCTCCATATGTGATAGGCAAGTGGACACTGCCTACATAGTTCCATATGATATGTCACCATGGATGTAGTTCAATAAGGTATGATTTTTTTGGTCCCAATTAACACTTGTGGGAGATGGAATGTCAATGACATGAATATGATAGTTGGTGGTAATAGTATGTGGAACTATATTGGAATGAGAAGAGGCTACATAATCCTTGTAGAAGATATTATAACTTGTGTCAATGTTGAAGTAATCATCCTCAAAAACCATAGAAGGATAAAAAATGCATTCATACTAATCTGTTAGGCATGCATAACCAATGTTGTAATAGTCATGAACATATTTTGTATCTGAATCTGATTCAAACTTAAGGGACTTTGAATCTAAGGTTAAGATTGGTGTTGATTCTACTTTTGATGCTAAATTTGATGTTAGTTCAAGAGTAGAATTTGACTCTAATTATGATTCTTCATCTGATGGGTACTCTGTTATAATGATGTCTTGTTAAATGTTTGGTATTAGACAAGTAATGACCTATGATGGCATAATAGAATCCACAAATACTAGTTTGTCATAGTGAGACTCCTCTAGGATGGGAAAAAGGTTAAGACATAACTCCTTAGAGATTTGCTTATCAATAGAAGGCTCTTGGAAAATGAGTATATGGTCAAGGTAATGATTTTCCCAAAGGTAGTTATAATCATTAAGAAGTGACTCAACAAAGATTGGCTCATCAGAGTAAGACTCCTCAATAACAGGTGTAAGATAAATAGTCAATTCATCATAAGATGACTTATCACAGATGGTTGCTTCAACAAAAACATCTTAGATTGGTTGGTTTTCTTGGCATTGGTTCTTAATGGATTAGAAAATACTAGTTTTGATCATATCTTGGTCCTCAAATGATTGGCTTAGTTGAGGTTTTGTTTGGATGATGGGTTGAGGTTGAATGATTGGATGAGGTTTAGGCTGAATGATTGGTTGGGATCAGAATTGGATTGGTTGATATTTGGGTTGGATTGGTTGGGGTTTTATAAAGTGGGGAATGATAGGCACTAGATTTGGAATGGCTGGTAGTTAGATAATGGGTGGCTATTGTGGAGCTTGATTGCTCACATAAGCAAAAGGATGAGATCCTAGAATAGAAATGTTAGGGTATCATGGAGCCTGATTGATTGTATAAGCCAAAACATCTAAGTCCTTCTCATAAACCATATCATCCCAATTAGGTTCTTGAGTTGGATAGTAAATTATATCTTGTCTTTAGTCCCTAAATGGATTATAGTAAGGAGGGTATGAATTTATATCACAATCATCCTCATCATAGAGGTCTGTACCCAATTCCTCCTCACCAACCATATCATTCCATTTGACATCTTCAATTTGGTCTTCAATTTAATTTGTGCTAGCTGGATAAAATTTTCTCTCACAAACCATATTATCATCAAAGTGGTCCTGAATAAATCCATAAAAATCAAAGCCATTTTATGCAACCATTCTATCATAGATTGGATTATACGTGACTCCACCATAAGTGTATCTAGACATATCCTCATTATTGAAGAAATCTTAGAAAACAAAAAGGCTTAGAGTTCTATAGACTTTAAAAAACTATGTCCAAAGGACAAAGGGTTCAAACATGATCTAGCTTGGTTAAAAGAGGTGGAGTTGAATCTCCAGAAAGTTTATGTAAACACTTGATAAAAATAGTGTATCATCAAATGACAAATGCTAAGTTTCAGATACACACAAAGTTCATGCAAAATGACCTGAGAATCAAAATACCAAAGTCTAATATTAAAACATGTTCCAAGTAGGTCTAAGATACTAAAGGGAAAAGTTTCTAGGTCTTTTTTCCAAACACAAATTTAAAATCTAAGTTAAAATAGGATATGTGAGGACTAATGGACAAACTATGGCAAAATCTCAACTTAAAAAGGATGATTGATTAATATAACAAACTTGGAATAGTTTTACATAGACAAGGTACATGACTCTAGGCATAAAACATGATCTAATTGGTATAAGATGTTAAACAAGATATGTTTGAGGATAAACTGATTTGACCAAAATAAGAGCACAAAATAATATAGTTTTCCAAAATTGAGTGACAAATTAACCCAAGTTACATAATCCAATACAGGAAGATCTGGGTATCAACCCCATGAATTGAGGTCTAAATCAAAATCAACCAATATTTGAATTTAAACTTGTAATAGTTAATCAATGACTCAACTATGGATAAACTATAAATTTGATGACAAAGAGCTAGAAAGAATTGAACATCATGACCATGCTAATCCAAGATTCAACAAGTCTCAAGTGATTGGTTACAAAAAAATGATAATGAAGATGTAAGATGAAACAAGATAAGTCTTTTGAAATAAAATGGGTATCCTAATGGCGTTAGCACTCCCAAAAGATGATGTTACAAATGGTTTATTGTTTAAGACTTTAAAGGTACAAGATTTTGAAATGATTTAGGTAGCATAATGGTGCCCTCCTCAATCAATTTATTTTGACACAAAATAGAATGTTTGCTAAGTTAAATCAAAGTGTCATATGGATGGAATAATGCCTCCTCAAACAATAGAGTGATGTGGACTCATGAATCATCAAATGACATGGTTTGAACAATACAAGTTTTAGTCTAACACACCAAGTAAAAATGACCAAAATACACTAAGTATAATCATCCAAATCTTAACAAGGGTATGGTAATGTGGGGTTGACTAAACTAATTATTTTGCGATCATTCTAGATGGATAAATTACACAGTGAATTTCATGCCAAAAAATGCAAAAGAAATGCACTTTAATTGGGTGTCTATGGAACTTGGCTTGTTATAAAAATGTCTTTTCCTTTTTTCAACCACTACATCCATCACTTTCTTAGTGTAGTGTAATTTCTAATGTGTAAATACATCCCATGTGCAACTTCAATACTAGAAGGTGGTTTAACCACTCAAACCTCTAATCCTAGTGGGAGTGGTTGTATTCAGTGCTAGGAGATGAAACCCCAGGTCAAATATTCCCTATAGAACTTGTGGGAGGTAATAAAGTCCCCCTCACAAGCCAAGATGTATGCAATAAATGACATAATAGAAAGACTTTATGGTCACCTCAAAATCACCCAATAATATTATGAGTTTTTGGGAGGTGCTTTAAACAACATTCTTTCCATGACTTGGACTAGGCTCAAAGTGTGATGAGATGGTGATTTTTATCTCAAAAGTTCCTTAAATGGGACGAATGAGAGAGCATGCATGCACATCTCTTTTCACAAAAACACACAATCAACAAGCAAGTTTGTAAATAATTAAAGTGAAGTTAATTTCATTACACCAAATTAAAAGTTTTTTATTAGATTTGTTACTAGCCCCTTGGATTTAAAAAGTGCAAATGGAAATAATTTCAAACCACCCAAAAAGAAGTTGGAACTTTTGATCCCAAAAGTTCCCTAAAGGGGACGGATGGGAGAGCATACATGCATAACTCCCTATTTAATCAAAAAAGATTAGAATAAATAAATAATGAAAACAACTTGTAAAAAACTTTGAAGTGTATTCAATTTTATATCACTAAACAAAATGTGTGGTGGTGTTCTTTTATCCCCTTGGCTTTAAGTTGTGAACTTTGAAAGAAACCACAAAAACTTAACCAATAAAATACCCTAAATTTTTTCTTTAAACACCAAAATGAAGGATTCATAGTTTTTTTAGACATCCAAATGAAACATGAAAATAATAATTTAGATTGAAATGGTTTTCTCCAAATAGGTCCTACAAAGAAATGGTCAGAACTTTGTTTAGCCTTGAAGCTTATTTATTAAATGAGACAAGTAACTTTGAAGGGTTAAATCTGTCAACCTGAAGGCAAACCCACAAAAAAGAAAACATGTTAGGTTATGAAAAGGTTTGAAAAAATATAAATTAAAAATTAAAATAAATAAAATAAACCTATGAAACATGCAAACAAGTTAGAAGGTAAAAAAGAAAATAAAACCAAACACAAAAATCATAAGAACCTATAGTCAGTAATTTAGACATAAATTTTACAATATATATCCATTTGTCACAAAAAATTTTGAGTTTATTTATATGTTTAGGATGACCTCTATAAAAAAAATTCAAGTAAAACTAGTAAATAAAAAAATTATTATCTCTGTACTAACCATTTTTATCAAAAAATAGAAAGTGATAGTCACTAAAAGAACCATAACTCCTAAAATATAAAGGATATTTTTGTGAAATTTTTAAAGAATATAAATGATATATTTATCTATATGAATAAAAATATATAGACAAAAATGTTAAGTAAATGAAAATCTATTAATTATTTATTGTCAAAAAGCAAAAACAATAAAAAAAGAATAAAAAAAATGAAATACAAAAAATTTTGTGGGTTGCGCTCTCATGAAGATAATCACACTGTGTGTGCCATTTGTGATCAAGTAATTTTAAAAAGAGAGGAGGTTAAATCAATTTTTAGTCCATAAAACCATAAAATCAACATACTAACATTCCTAAGCCTAGATCTTAGGGGGAGGTTAATGAACAAACAATAATTGAAAACCCAACTAAAATGCTAAGAACAACGATATTTACCTTCCTTGAGAGATCCAAATGATTTATTCATTGGCTTACTTAGTTTATGCATAAGAAGTCTTCATCAATGACATATGGTTAACATCATCTCCTCTATGCACCATTATTGAATGCTTGGCTTGATTGATATGGCTTGGCTCAATTTCAACTTATAACACTAGGCTTTTAGCTTCATGAATCTATTCCTACATTATAATTCTAATTTGATTGATATCCCTTAAATTAAGAGCTCTAGGATTACCTTTATAGGCTTTCAAATCCTTTGGAATTGGTTAAATCTGACCATGGTTGAGTTTATTAAGCCTGGTTGAGTTTGGAATATTCTTAGAATATTCTCTTTATATATTTTCCAAAAGTGACATCTGACAACCATGGTTGAGTTTATTAACTTTGGTATTTTTCTAGGATATTCTTTTAGATATTTTCCAAAAGTGACAACTCACAAAGGTAAGATGCTCTTGAATTTCCTTTTTAGTAATTGATTTAATTAATTTATTAGCTCATGGGTGAACTTAATTAAGATTTGAAATTGATTTAACTTGTTAATTGATTTTTATTAGGGTGTGTAATTTAATTAATTCTTTTTATGAATTTGGTCATTTATTTGATTTTGAATAATTTAATGTTTGTATTTACCTTGTTTAATTTATTTAATAGTCCAAATTGATTTAATGCAAGGTTATGAAGCCAAATTTGAGACTAATAGAAATTCCTAGGCTAGGTATTTAATGATTGGAAAGAATTGGTCTAAAGTCAGATATGAAGCCATTGGTGGAAAAATTTAGGTGTCTACAGGCCCTATGTTGATGAAGTCCCCTTCCTCTACTAAATAAATCATGTTACCTTCTAATGTTGTTCGCCAATAATATTCAAATTAAGCATAGGTTCTAAGAATAGCTCATCTTCCTGATCAGCTAGGCCCTTGAGATTTTTTTTATTTTTTCCATATCTCTTTTGATGCCCCTAACATCTCCCATTTTCTCTTTAGGTGATAGGAATATGCTCATGATTTTAATATTACCATCTTCTATCTAATTTTTTCCCTAGTTTCTTACTTCTTGCATGAACTGAGAGGTCATGTGTTTGAACTCTTCATCTATTATGTAACTTAGTGGCTTGAGGGATATGGGATCCTTTATCAAGCTATATAATATATGAGAAGCTCTATTCTTATAGTTACTTGAAGTTTTGGGCAAGGTATTTCATTATTTTAGAATAGATATCTAAGTATTTAATCTTATCAACCAATATGGCCATGGCCATATTCAAATGTGCCTTACTGATAGTTCTAAGATTTGGGACTAGATCTTTAGAAAAGACCTTAATCAAGTCTTTCACCTGAAGACTTGTAGCTTGACATTAGCCAACTTGGCCTATTGATTTAGAGATTTGCTTCTCTATTTCTCCTTGTCTAGTCTTAACTACCTTTAAAGATCTAAATAGGTTAATCATGATATCTTCAAACTTATTGAATCTATCTTCATGAATTTATAAAATATTATACTCTATCATATTATTGTTTTTTTGCAATAATCCACTTCAAACATCTTTTCTTCAAACATCATATCTTATCTTGGCTTCTACCTTACTAATGAATTTAGACCAATAAAAGGTTCTAACATCAGAAAGGTAAACTATTCACCTTCAAACATGCCCTTCTTCTCAGTTATTCTCTCCATACTAGATATCTCTAGGTTGAAATAAACTCCCATCGATGATTTTGTCACTTGAGGATTAGGGATCTCAACTAATACTCCACTTGAAGTTATAAGAGCTTCCATTTGTTTTCCACTTGATCCTCCAAGGGTAGTCATGTGTATTTCAGTTTCCTATTGTTATAATGTCACATTACATGTATTGATTTCATCATACACATGGATGTTAATAGACTTTGTGATAGCCTAATGGTGGTGCATGGTTAGAACCTTTTGCAACTTGCCATATATGAAGTATTCTAGAATGACAAGTCCATAAATTATATTTTTGTCGATAAAAAAGTTAAATTCACTCCAAGGTTGAGTGAAATTCAACTTGGGCTTCTTGACTCCTATTAGAACTAGAGCCATCTAAGCTTTCCTTTTAGGTTGGCTTGTAAGTGGGACCAAGTCTAGAGCTACTTACTCTCCATTTTCTTCCATTGCTTCTTCCTCAATTTGGGATTGAGGTTCTTCCATTTATGCTTCTTATTCATCTAATTCATATGCACTAAATAGTGTTTTTAAGGCATCCTCTAATGTCTCCTCAGGATCTAATGCAATTATGTCCAACTCTTCAATAGATGAATTTAGTTCAGGTTGAGTTGAGGAAGATTCCACTTCACCATGTCTCCTTTCCTTAGGTATCTTTTGTATCAGCCCTTGTGTAGCTTGAGGAGGTCTAGAAGATTGTCCTAGTAACATATGGTATGACAAAGGCCTCATTTTCCATATATCCTCACTTGGAGTTTGCTCTCTTATTAGTCTAGCTTCGAGCTTAATGTTATGCTTCTTTAACCTTACCAAGACTTCTATGAATGACGAATCTTATATTTACATTATATCATGGACACCAGGGTGATGTTCATAAGTCATGTTGATCTTCTTGGCCTTAAAATGTTTAGTAACCCTTTCAGAGGGGCCCCATTGCCTCAATTCCTCAATCTACAAATTTAATGAGGACCTATGCCTCGAGATACTCTCTACATGGTCCCAATTTTGAAGAAAATTCCTACTAATAGTCAAGGGAAGGGAATGAAGTAGTCCTTCCCTTTTCCTTTTCCACAAGCTATATATGCCATGTAGTAATTGGTAAGCTACCTCTTGCTCTACCAACTTTGGGGATACATAGACTGGTAACCTAAGGGGTTGGCTCATAATCCCTTCTATCCAAATTATAATAAAATCTAGATATATCCAAATGTTCCAAATGGGCTCAACATACTTCTTGATCAAAGGGATCCTTATAATGGCTTCAAATAAGGCTGGGTATACACAGTCACATATGAACTGAATATAGTCCTTATACTTAAATATATGTAATTTAGAATAATATTGGGAGATAGTTTGTCTCCCATCAATTGACCATTTTTTATGTTGGGGATTTTGATAGTGGCTAATGAGGCATATAAAAGATAAGACATCATATAGAAATGGTTGATAGTTTTCTTTTTTATTTTAGAGAATTATTGTTTAGCAAATACTAATCATTTTTCCAAGAGGGGGATTAATTCCTTTCTCAACCATGAAATATATAAAATGGACCCATATTTTGTTGACATAGGTGGTGGAGGGGATTTTAGACAATATGTTTAGTAAGGTCATAATCATCCTAATACTGGCCCTAAATTGGGTGATTTGGATTCTTCCATTGAGGTCAGAGATTACATAGGTTCCTAAATATAACCATGGGACAAGGATGGTTTTTGAGTCATTCTTACTGGACCATTCTTTGATTGTGGGTAAATCAACCTAAGGCTTGGGTAGCTTGTATTAATTTTTGAATTCAATAGGGGAGATATAATTAATTATTTTAAAAGTATACTCATGTACTGTCATGTCCTAATCAATTTTAAAACATTTAAAAATAGGAACAATAGCATTGATGCAATGTATTACCTTTGGCTTTGCTACCACATAGTGAAGACTTATCATTTGAATGGCAAGAAGGTCATCATATCTCTGACTAATTGATGTAATATTGTCTTCCTTTTTAATGGCTGGAAGCTCCTCAATGGTCCATAAAAGCTTGGACCACCTATTATCTCCAGTGTTCAAGGCTACAACATCAAATTTGGTATCTTTGAAGACTCTCCCTTTTAAATGTGAGTTATTTTAATTTATCACTAGTGGTCTATAATTCACCTCTAGATGAGTTTTCACTTACACACGTGGTAATTAGACTCTCTTGGGCTCAATTAAGATTAATTTTTGATTTAATTAGAGATTTGTAAATGCTTATTAGGATTTTTTTCAAGTCTATTTGAGCTTTAATGGTGATGTATTTTGGGCTTAAGTGAGTTTGTGCCTTAAATTTTATTTGGACCTTCACATTTATACCTTTACCTTTTTTGTGCCCATAAGATCTTCAATTTTGCCACTTTCTATCAATGTGGCATTATCATGGCCCTTATGTGGTATTTTCACATCAAGTTAATATTCAAAAATTGATCATTGCCTTTTAAAAAAATCTGCTCCATCTCACTTTATTGGATCATTATGCATTGGTCAATAAAAATCATTGATTTTGATCCTGAGAGTTGCATGCCATTGGTTGTTTATATACTTGGCTCTGAGGTCATGCCACTTGAAAATCCTTTACACATTTTAAGCTCTATAACTTTTCAACCTTACCAATTAATGCATTCCTTCCACATGGTGATTATGTGCTTGCTCAGAGCTCCTTTAAAACTTTGACTTAGCATCAATTCATTGGATCAATAATGTCTATGTGAATGCAAGTTTTAGATCCTATGAATATACACAAGGTTTAAGTGAGTATCAAGACATATAAATAACTTACCTTAAATGATTTAGACTATGATTTTATTTCATGTTAATAAACATGAAATAACCCTTAGGCTAAAATATTTAACATAGGTTTAGGACATATTAAAGGGGGCCTTGAATAATGAAATGATCCATCATAAGGTTTTTAACCTAAGGTTTTATCATATTAAGAAATACAACAAAACTTTAGGGAAAGAAGGCTCTAGGCTAAGTTTTATAATAATAACACCTATTTGTTAGATCAAGCCAATAGAAAAGATCATGGGACATATGTGGACCAAGTATAAGGTTTAGTAAAATGTATAAAAACATGACTAAACCTTATTTAAGCTGAGTTTATGGTATTCACATTTCTCCCATACAAATTTAAACCTAGTTAGAAGGGTCTTGGGTTGAAACATGGCTTAAAATAGATCCCATTGATATATGATAATTCAAAAGCTAATGAAAGTTCAATTTTAACATTGAAGTATATAATATTAAGCATGTTTATTTTCCAAATGAGACTCCATTGATCATGTAATATGAAGACAAACATGTTCTTTCATCCAAGTGAGAATGGTTCCTAAGTTTGAATTTAACGATATTGTGGTTATCAATGACAGCCTCACATATGTCAATTTATGGTCATAAGAACATCAATTTTAATCTTGCATACTTAATCATAAGGACTAAAATTTGATGGCCTCATGGATGTCAATGACTGCCTCATGAATGTTAATTGATAGTCATAAGAACATCAATTTTAATCTTTCACAATTAATTATAGGGGATAAAATTTGACAACCTCATTGACATCATGATGGCCTCAAAGATGTGAATTGATGGGCACAATAATGTCAAATTTAAGTACTATGAATAGTAAGTCCCAAAGGAACTTTGATTCAACATGAATCATTCAATTGACCTTGCTCGAGTAAACATGAGTCAT
The DNA here is from genome assembly GCA_037957365.1 of Torreya grandis. NCBI lineage: Eukaryota > Viridiplantae > Streptophyta > Pinopsida > Cupressales > Taxaceae > Torreya > Torreya grandis. The sequence goes on along the minus strand of JARHVA010003459.1, from coordinate 89,355 downwards.
CAATTATGATTTGGGCAGTCAAACACAATAGGCTCCTCCAGTAATAAATAGATTAAGTGAGATTGGGACCATTTTTAAATTTAGACCAAAGTATAACATAAGTCCTTAACATAATAAAATAAAGACCTTAAAATAATTAAATTCATAACATAAGTTTTATTTTGAGGTTTTATTGTATTGATAAATACAATAAAAAGCCTTAGGGTAAAACTTAGGCTATGTCTACATTATATAAAAAAGGTGACCCATTTTAATCTATGATGATATTGATCTATTGGATCTTATTATTCATGTGAATGTGATCATTGGTCTCGATCTATAGAGCTGAGTGGGATTGGCTCCAAGGATTAGGTCTTTAATTTATGGGGTCCTCCTCACTCCATCCAATCAACTTGGCCTGATTAAACATGGGTTATTGATCCTAGAAAAAATAACATGACTTAAATTACGGCTTGGAAACATATAGGACTTAAGATAAAATATTAAGACTAAGTTCTTTTTTATGTTAGTAAACATGAATAGGGCCTTAAGAATAAGACATTTATCTAAATAAATAGCATATGAAAAGGACCTTGTATTTAAAAGGTTAGACCATACAAAAATAAAAGGGGACAAAGGGCTTGGGATGTAAAAGAGACCTAGTATATAATTTGTAGACTAAGGTTTGGTCATGTTGAAAAAACATGACTAAGCCTTAGTATATAAATTTAACTAGGTCTATAGCATATTAAAATATTCCCACATAATTTTATTCCCACCAAATTTGAATTCAAATGAGGGGTCTATGCTAGGGTTTATGAGTGAGGGTTTTAGGAAGCTTAAACATGGATGCAATTTGAATTTTAACAAACCAAAGGCTAGTAAAATGTCAGATTGCGATAAAATCATTAAAACTATGAAACCCAAACATTGTCTACCTCCCATGAACATCTTTTAGACCTATAACCTGAAACAAGAAGATCCAAAGTTAGCAAACTTTAGACAAGGTTAAACTAGAGTTATGAACAAGTAGACCAACCAAAACATGGTGTGGATGATCTTCAAATATTAATAATGTGAAAACATAGTAATGATGTTCTGAGCAAATGGATTTTAAATTTTAAATTATAAATTTACACAATTTTAACACAAGGGTCCCCAATTTTTATAAATGGGGGTATATTGACCTCAACACACTACTATATTGATTCCTTATTCTAAATCTAGACACATAGCTTTTAACATTAATTAAATGAGATAGAGCCTTATTTATCTTTTATGCTTCCTACAACTTCATCTTCTTACAAGATTAAAATATTATCTTCCCATGGATCATCATCAAATATGTAATTTTTCATGGGTAAATCCAAATATCCAAAGTATAATTTATCACATTTATGCAAACCCTCCACTTTCCCACTTTATTTTATATGGACTCTAATGGCATATCCTTTACAAAGTTATCCCATATTCCTAGGATCTTTGGTAGAGATTACCTTATCCCTACCTTCATTATACTTTCACATCCATTTTTTCCTCTCATAAGTAGGCTCTTTTTTATTGTAAGTTCTCTTCACCAATATTTGTGTATCACTCAATCTACTCCTTTTCACTCTTTTTCCTATTCAAAGTATGAATAGACATAACCACTCATTCACATGGATGAAATTCTAAAATCAATGATGAACATTTTTTTTATTGGTAAAATTAGGTTGAGGGATCCCTCACCCCTTTCACTAATACCCCAAAAAAAACTTAAAAAATCTCTAGTTTGACACTCTAGAAAGACACATGAAAAACTTTTTAAAATCTTACAAATTGACTTACATATCCTAACACTAGGAATTTCACATAAAAGTCAATAATACCTCAAATTTTAAAGGATAATTACATAAAACCACCCATATAAATTCCAAAAATAAAAATTATAATCCTATTTTCCATCAAAACCCACAAACATAAGATTCAAAACAAAAAAAGCCTAATAAAATCAATATTATATATCTAAAATCTGGATCTTCTAAAAAAAGTCTATCTTTTGCATTCATATCCTAGAATTTTTTATGTCCACTATTTAAAAACATCAACATCCCATCCCTTGCATATAATATTCTACAGTCATACCCTATTATTTTCTACAACCACTATCAATTTTCTTTTGTAGCTTCAAATGATCTGTAGCCAAACACTCATACAAAATAGTCTTTTGGATATAATATTTATATCTTATAAAACATAGTCTATCTTCTAAAACCATATATTAAAATTTTCCACAACATATAATATTCCACATCTAAATATTAGAATCTTGTGGAGACATTATCAAGTGTGATCCATAGATTCAAATGATCTATAATCAACACCTCATAAAACTAGTATTTTTTCAAATCCAATTCCACCTCAACATCCATAGTACCTTCTCCTAATAAATATTACGAACATATCAAATATTATACTTATAATACCCTTATTTCATATATTTTTAGAAGATATTTAAAAACAAAAATCTTCTAAAACCTTTTCCTAGATTTATTGTTGCCTCTACCTTGAACTTCTACAACTACTATCAAAGACTTTTGTATGAGCCACTACAAAAAAAAAATATAGTCTTTATCTTATTCTATAGAATCATTTCATTAAATTCCAAAAAAAATCAACTTCCAAAAATAGAGTGATTCAAAATCTCCCATGAAACACCCATATAAAATAATTTATTCAACAAAAGTACAATAACTTTCACAACCACAAAACAAAATTATCTTCTACAACAAAAACCATAGTCATTTGAAATATAGGATATAATAGTATACATATGAATGAATAACTATATTTTGTATCAAGTATTAAAAATATCTAAATAACAAGGGGATGTGATATAAAACCATTCATAAAATAGCAAAAAAATCATATATTTTGTATCCACTATCCAAAAGTTATGCCAACCTTAGCCCAAACTTTATGCCGCCACATTGAAGAGCTTTACCATACATTAAGATCATCTCAAGACCTTAAAAATTAATTTAAAAATATCCAAACATTAAATAAAAATAGATTCAATAAAATTCCAAGCTTTAGCAATAAATTTTATGTCATAATAAAAATGTAACAACTCAACTAAACTTTATGAAAAAAAAATGAAATATGATCCAAAAACATGTTATATTAGCTAAAAAGTTTATTTTAATTTATAAGATATCAATCTAACCCCTATTAATTCATTTTCATTATCAATGGATTACTTTTACCCCTACAAATTCTCTATATCTACATGAATCTTGATTTAACTTAAATTCATCTGGATCTAACTCCACATCTACATCCATAACCTCTTCCCCCAACAAACCAACATTTAAATATCATATCAAAATAAATATTCAAAAATGGTTTTTAAATTAAAAAACTCACCCATATTATATCCAAAACCCCCTCAGCCATCTCATCTTCTAGAATTGATACCTATGAACCCAAAATAAGGCCAACATATGAAAAGACATACTACAATAGAATTTTAAAGTAACTAAAATGGAAACCATGACACTCAATCTCAAAATAAGATCTAAATAAACATGGTAATAATTAATAAAATTAGATCTAATAGTTTTATTAATTAATCCCAAAAAAAAGGCTGACATAAGATGATATTTTAGTGTTAGAGTAGATCTAGAAAATATAGCATTATAATACCAAAAATAAAACAAAGTTAAATCATTCATTACATTAAAAAATATGAAAGAGTTTGAGATATCCCAACAAGTGAAAAAAAACTAAATAAAAAACGTTATGAATGTACCTAACTCTAATATTTACTCCATATTATAATGAAGAGTTTCTATAGCCCAACAAATCCAAACTAAAATCAATCTTCAACATCACCCTTGTAGATTTTCAAGAACTATATGAAATATAATTTATATTCAAAAACCTTAAATTCCTTATCCAAAAATCCTTATTGCATCTAAATTCTCTTCCCACCATCAAATTAGGATCTATACAATGTATAATGAAAGGAAAATCCAAAATGTCCATCACCCTAAGGAACCTAAGCTTATGGCAGTAGTTGATAGGAAAAATGAGACACAAAGTAATAAATATTAGGTATCCAAACAACCACAAGGTTTTAAATTCCCCCAAAAATGCACCATACAATATATCCATCAACCCCTAGTAGAAAAAAAGGAATAAATATGCCTCTATGTAACTCCAGATCCATAACTTCTCAAATCAATGTAAAATTGGCATAAAAAAACAAACATAAGCCATTCCATAGCCACTATCACATCCATAAAAAGAATCATCACCACACCCACAAATATCTTATGTAGTTCTAGATCTAACATTAAATCCACTTCTATAACTAAAATTAGTCTTCATCTAAC
>JARHVA010003459.1:75000-80000 GCA_037957365.1 Torreya grandis | reverse complement strand
CATGAAATTATTTATTTTATTTCCACATGTTTTAGGGTACATGGATCTCAATAAGACATATACTACTAATTTTTAGCCTGCAAGAAAATAAAGGAAGGTTATACAGTTCATGAGGCATCCAAGAATATCAAGATTTGTTGAAATTTTATTTATAGGGTTTCATTCATGTCATATGTACTTTATTAAAGTGACACAAAGGTTTATCAAGTTAAACCCTAGTCAAACACCATCCATCACCCTCAAACCTCCTCTTAGTCATAGTTTAGCAAAGGTTAAGGAAACTTATAATGTATTAAGGTTTTTGATGATTCCTAGGTTTCCATTTTAGTAGCATATGTATGTTCAAAGACATAAAAAAGGGTATATTTGGTTAATTCATATTCCTATATTCAATTAATATCCTTTATTGTATATATTGATAGTGGAGTCATGTTTTTTTAACCTCCCTCATGTTCATCCCATTTCATAGACTTTCACACTATCTTTCATCATTATTGCAAGCTTTCCACTCCATCTCCATTCTCATTTCCATGACCACTATCATCATATAAATTTTAATTAAATTTCATCTCACTTATCCATTAATAAATAAGATTCAAGGACACCAAAAACTATTATGGTCATGAGGGTATGATTATGCAATTCTATACACTGCTAAACAGAGGTTAAAAATCATCTATAGCCAAGGTCATGGAACATCTACAGTGTTTGCTTTGTCAATTTAAAGTAAGGTCTATGGATTGAGGTCTCCAAGAAAGGTTTAAATTCTCATTTAGTTGGAAGAACATCATATTCATAATGGTGACCTCATCAATCTACTTTATCACCCAGTCTTTGTCTCGGTCTATACAAGAAACATAGTAATCTCTACCTACAACCATGTTAAGAAAAGGTGAGATCAAAGATATAAACCTAGATAAAATTAAGAATATGAGGAGAGATTGGAACTCAATTAGTATTTAAATGGAAATAAATAAAATTAGAGTGACTATTTGGAGGTATGTTGGTGTTGTTTCAAGACCTAAAACTTAAAATCAGTTTGTATAAAGGCTAAATTTTCATACACAGTCAAGTCTATGATGAAGAAAGGTCTGTGTCTAAAAGGTAGATTAATGGATATCAAGGTGAAAGTGTTTAAAAGTGATGGAAATGATATTTTTATTATAGGTAAACATTTATTATGGATCAAACTCAAATTAATACATATTTTCATGAAAACCTTCACTTACAACAGTGGTTGAATCCCTCTTGAAGTATGTTAATAATAGATCACATAAAGACTGTTAAAAAGGTGTTGATATGAATTTAAGTTAAATTAATTTTATTACCAAGGTTAAGAGACACTTAATATGGTTATTAGTGATAAAACATGAGTTCTAAATTATAAGGTAACATATCCATTCATCTCATAAAAGAGTATCTACATCCTTGTTAAGACAAGCCTATCTCCAAGTTGTAAAGGGATGGGAGTAGAGTGTATGTGGAATATTTCCATGATAAAATGGAATATTCATGAGAATTATGAATATTTTAAATAGGTCAGGGTATTAATATTATTATTCAAAAAAAGGGTAACTCCATAGTTAACCTTGAAATGGTCACACATAGCCATACTAGGGTAAATTATATGGACATATCCACATACCCTAGAAATTTGTAATTTAAGATAAAATTTAGTCAAGAATGAAACTTGTGAAGTCAAAAATGATTTAAAATCATAAAATTTATATCTTAAAACCTTCATAAATATCAAGTCCTCTACTAAAATTCTACAAACTCATGATGATACTGGTACACATGCCTGTTTATGGAATCAAGACTATAGGAGCCTAAGAGTTCCCTTGAAGAGTAAATGTACTAAAGAAAGAGGTGAAAGTAAGTTTAAAAATGAATTGGGAGGTTTTATAAGTGATAATTGGTTATGTAATGGATAAAACCACTTTCAATCCCCCGATCATCACCTATAGCACTATTGACAAAAGCAACCACATTAAGGGAAATAAAGAGATATAATGTGGTGATAGGTTGCATAGGTTCAAGAGGTGACTAGTGGAGGATATGTATCATTGAAAGAATTATTTTACATAATAATAAAGCCTTATAATTATTATCATACACAAATTCAAAGGTGAAAAGAAGAAAACTTAGTCATGAACTTATGAAACATGAAAACTCAGGTAGCCCACTAGCTAGTTTTAAGAGAAATGAGTTTTAAGGCCTTTATAGGCATGATCTAACTATTAAAATTGGTAAAAGTGATGTTAATTATTATTTTTAAATATAAATTGTCTCGATAATGTCACATAAATAGTGTAAGAATACATTTTTTTGTCACAGTCCTATGTGTATCTGTTGACAGTCAACAATGGAGTTAGGAGGACTATTTGGAGGTCTAGAGGTATGACAGAGGGTTTAAACCTAATATGAAGGTTTATCAGGTATAAAAATTTGTTTTTTAGTAATAATAACTCAAAATTAGATGGATCACACTCATATTTTCACACAAATATTCCCTTGAGGGTTAACATAGGCAAATAAGCTTTAAACATTTAAGAAACACTGCTACCATGTTCAACTAATCCATGTGTTTTTTGTCACATTGATGATCATTGGGATAATGTTAAGAATAATTTAAAATATTAAAGGATGTTTTGGATTGGATAGAATACAACAAACATGTATTTTTTGGCTCTTAAAACCTCCTTTCTACTTGACACAATCTAAAAAAGCTATCAAAACACTTATTCACCATGTACACATCCTGATGGATATTTCACATGGGAGCTCAAAATGGTCATAATTATTTAAGGGGTTAATTTAATTTAAATATATAGAAATAGGTTTTACATTAGGGTTCCATACACTATGAACTATTATTAAGAATTTTTAGACACCTAAAACCCTTACAAAACCTTGAAACATACCTGATGGAGTAAATATGCCTAAGTGTGCATTATAATGAAGTTTTTGAGCCATAAAATGGTGTTGGGGGTATTCTCAACTCTCCTACTCATCTCCATAGCCTAATGGTTGTCATGTGCATGAGTCAAACTATATGTACTAGGCCAAAGAAGGATATTTTGAGCCTATAAGTAAGGAATTATAAGGTATTTTCTTATATAATAAGTTTTATAAGGGATATTGGGTCTTAAAATTCATAAATAACCTTATAAAAACCATCTACATGGGTATTTGTGATCATTTACATAGGTAGATAGGTATGGTTATTCAGATAAAGAGATGTTTGCATATAAATAAAATATGAATGGATTGATCAAGCTAATACCATTGTTATAAAGGACCTCATACAAGTTATTCATGTTATATACATTACATTTGATCCATAAAACTCAAAATGAGGTCAAGAATCTTGAAGAACCCTCACACGCCTATGCTTGTCTATTGACATCATTGAAAAGTGCCATCAATAAGGGGTAATAGGGGGCAAAGTGGGGTCATAATTTCACCTCCAATCTTCATTAACATCATCATAAATTTATGAGAGAGGTTTATATCATATTTTAGCTATAGTAGAGCTGACATGACTAATAATTGAGGCCTTAGAACAACAAACATGCGTAGAAAGCCTATTTTCTACACTAAGAGGTGACTTCAAATTCTCACCATGGTATGAATATTTCTAATGGGAGGATAAGGAATTTGGGAGAGGTAGAGGGCCTAATATAATAAATTTTTTGGAATTATTTTAGAAATTTAGTGCCTAAACTTTATGAATCATTGTTAAGAGTCTCGAGTACTCTTAAATCCTCCCAAAACACTACTATAGACCCATTTGAGAAGAATTAAAGGAAACTTAATCTAAATAAATTTTAATAACCTTAATATGACCTATATAATCTAATACACTCTAATATATTCATGTTTATGACATTTTTTGGCATGTATGGTGTATGAACCTATTACAAAATAGGGTTTTGAGAAGAAAACGTATAGAGAGGTACAAGGTAGTTTAATAAAGTTCCAATAATTGGAGAGTGAATATTGAAACTTTTTATACCTCCTAATTTCATAATTTTATCAAAACCATGCCTGGAAATTCCTTTATGAACTTCTTCTAATCAGGCAGTCTATAGAAATGAAACATAGATTGACCTAGTCAACTAGAATGGCAAAATTATAGATGTTTCTTTCTCAAAAAGACCTATTTCATGATATGGGAGATTTTTTTAGGTATAAAAAACATTTATTCATATGTTTTAAATGTTTTATTCATGATTTTAGAGCCATCAAATGCAAGTAGTTAGGTTACTAGGCGTAATTGGCCTAGTAGACCTACTTGGTCAATCATGTAAAGTGGAAAATGGTGGAAAAGGCTATTAATGAGAGATAATGAATATTTATCATGATTCATAACTGATCCTTGAGTGTAAATAATATTCATAATATATCCTTAAGTGGTTGATGAATGAGTTAACATGTCTTAAGTGGCAATTCCATATACAACTAGTCTTCAACTACCAATCATATGCATAACTAGTACATGCATGACTGACCTCTAAGTGATAATATAAAAGAGATATTTGACACGTAAAATCATATAATTTTTCAATATAAGATGTATTTATTCAACCATATCCTTAACTACCTCATTCTAATGCCAAACATCTCATGTAGGAGCACTAGACATAGAGAGATATCTTGAGGACTATTTGTAACAAGTTGTAGTTAAAGTAAGCTAGAGTTAATAATGGTCATGTATGAGTTTAATTATCTCCTATATGCCATTATATATTATTATTATCTTCTAATTTTTCTATATATTTAGACTTTTAGGACTTATTAGAGGATACCTCTCTTGGGCATGATGAAACTCTACAAGATTGAGCTTTGTAACCTTTTAAGATAATAAAAACTACTATTTAAAATTCCTTGGTATAAGTTTAAGGTTTTTATATAATTATATTTTTCACATGTGGTAGCTTTTTCTCCCTTGGAAATTTTTAGTCTCACCTAATTACTAGTATATCATCTTATGTAGG
>JARHVA010003459.1:57500-70000 GCA_037957365.1 Torreya grandis | reverse complement strand
GGAATTTTCATGAAATTTTGCTCATTCATAAAACAAGATCATTGCCTTTTAAAAAATTCTTAACTTATTTCACACCGTTAAATCATTCTTACATAGATTAATGCAGACCATCGATCTCAATTCAAGAACTTGAATGTCATTGGCTACTCACTACATCTTCCATAATTATGATACTTTTCACTTATATATTCATCTTGTATTTTCAATGTTCATCTCATATCATTGATTTTGATTGCATGAATCAATCACACTCCATTAATCTTGATCTATTGAATTATACCTCCTATGGACCATTAATTTAAATGTGTACACTCAAACACATAACATCGATCTTTGGAAGATGATCAAAATTTAATTTATGACCCATAATTATGACATGTGTCATCTCCACATTCATCTTTAATTTTCAACATTCATTACACACTATCCAATCATTCTCATTCGATCAAACATGCTTTGTTAGATCTTGATCCACTAGGTTGAATGTCATTGGCTTCTACATGTTTTTTGGCTGAGATTGTGACATTTGTCACCTTCTTGCTTATCCTATGGATCTGTTGAATTTTTAACTTGATATGCATTGTTAGATCAATCTGGCCTGAGTAAACACATACCATTGATCTCATGAAGATGCTCAAGCTTTAACTTAGGGTCAAGGTCATTGCCTTTTCAATTTTAATCCTGCACCATTGATCTTGTTCATTTGGGAAAACATGGATCATTGATCTTACAAATAAAAAAGCATTTAAGTCAGTTCTAAAGGAGAATAAAAAACTTAGCATAATGTTTTGACTATGGTTTGATTTCATGTTAATAAACATAGGCAAGACCTTAGAAAAAGCATTTTAAGCTAAGTTTTGAGACATAATAAAATTTACCCTATAAATAATCAAACACATAACATATAGTTTTAAGCCTAAGGTTTGTTGCATTAACAAATATGATGAACTTTAGGGTAAGGATTTTAGGCTAGGTACATGGTAAAAGGGACCCTCCATTTAGTCAGGCCATGTGGAAATAAAAGGGACTAAGGGGGCTTGGGAAAATAAAGAGACCAAGCATAAATATTTTTAGACTAAGGATTTATTATGGTAATAAACATGACTAAACCTTAGGATAAAAATAGAACTAAGCCCATGGCATGACAAATTATTCCCATGTAAAATGTTCCCACCAGATTTGAATTTAATTTAAAAGGGCATGAGCTAGGGTAATTGGAATTAGGGTTTTAAGCTAATCAAACATGAATTCAACTTGATTTGAATAGACCAAAGGCTAGAAAAAGATTAAATTATTATTAAATCATAAAACATAGATACTTCTCATTCCAAATGGACTCCATTGGAGTTGTGACTTGAAACATAAAGATACAATATTAGCAACTTTAGGCAAGATTAAATCAGAATTATGAATAAATATGCCAACGAAATTAGGTGTGAATGTTTTTATAATAATGATAAAGTGAAAAAAACTCTCATGGTACTATGATTAAATGAATTTTCAAATTTAGGGTATAAATTTACACAATTTAAGACAAGGGTCCCTATTTTTTAGAAATGGGGGTATGTTGACCTCAACAAATGGTGACTTTTGGGGGAAACATAATAATATGCTAGATTTTAGAGACTCTATTTTAAAGTAATAATTAGGCTACTTATTCCATTTGATCATGCACCACTATTAAGATCAGTTCATGGTTAGAGAAAATCATACACGTGTATAATTAGGATCAAACATCAAGACATAGCCATGTGTGTGTGTTTTGATTTCACTTACTAATTGTCATAGGATTTAGAGAACAACATCTAGGTTCATGACTTTAACCATTGACATTGACTTTTAACATGTTTGGATATTCATTAAGAACCATGCTTTAGCTTAGGGAACGATTGGGCACTACTCTACTACTAGCCAGGTATCCATAGCCCCAAAAAAGATGTATTTAGATCCACTCAAGGCCTTTATCCACTACCATCTAGGCATCCATAGCCCTGGAAGATATTACTAGAATCACCTTTTCTTAGAAACCTCTTGAATTTTACAATAAAGTTCTTATTTTTTGTATTTTTCAAGTTATTTTGACTTTCTAGCAAAGGTTGGCAACTATGTTAGCCAAATTTTGGGATTTGGTCAAGTTTTTTATCTTCAAACAATCATCCTTGTCTATAAACTTTATCTCAAGCAATTAATGTTTTTTAAGTGTAAGCATGATTGTATCCCAATAATCTAGTCTTTCACCCTACATGTGTAATCCTTCTTAAAACCAAGCTTAGATTATAACAATGCTCAAAATCCTAAGGAATAATTATCTTATTTATTAGTCTTTAATAGTTTCTCTAAACTATAGCATTAAACTCATATTTAAACAATCCATGATTAAGAAATGTTGAGAGAACATACTTGCATTCCTAAACTGTGAGGTCCTTTTGAGTAATCATATGAGTCTTGAGTTGAGGGATGTCTAAAAGGACTAATTAGAAACAAAGAACAAAGTAGAGAAGACAAACACACCAAATAGAAAGTAAACAATTAGAAAGCAAATAAATAAGCAAATATATATATATATATACAAACATATGTACAAATAAGGGACATGAAGGAAGGAATATAAGGAAACTAACCTAGCCTATTTATACTGACTCTAACTAGTCTTACAGTTTACTCCATGAAGACCCTAGATGGGACAATAGTTAAGTAGTGCTTGAGGTACTGCCCATTGGTGGGCAGTATGAACTCTATTCCTTGTAAGTCTTTCAACTTCAAGGTGTTGTCTCCAATTATCTCAATAATCTGATAGGGACCTATCCACAAAGGTGTGAACTTCTCATGTTTACCCTTAGACTCAGATGCCTTATCCTAAAGAATAACTAAATCTCCTTGTCTGAACACCTTTATCTTTGAACATTTGTCAAACCACCTCTTGGCTATGGTTTGGTGTCTACTACAATTGGCAAAAACCTCCTCTCTTGCATCTTCCATCTATATGATGTCCAATAACCTTGAACTTAAAAATTCTTGATCTTCCTCCATGTATTCTTACATGAACTTATATGTTGGTAGCTTGAGGGTGATGGGGAAGATGGATTTTTGACCATAAACTAGCAAGAATGGTGATGTTTTGAGAGCTTGTTTGACCCTAGTCCTATCTTCCCAAAGGGTATACTTAATTAGTTTGTGCCATGTTCTAGGTTTATCAAATGTAGAGTTCATTATAGCCTTCAAGTTATTATTTGTTGATTTAGACACTCCATTACCTTGAGGATAATGGTTTGATGGGAACTTGAGAATGATGTTATTATCATATGCCCACTCAGTCATTTCAATGGATACAAAGGTAGATCCATTATCACAGACTAAAGATACATGTGCCCCAAACCTTGTGCATATGTTTTCTTCTAAAAATTTGATCACCTTTTTTGTCTTACACTATTTAGTTGTCACTGATTTATTCCATATGGTGCAGTAGTTAGTAGTAGTCAAAACATACTTGTGACCATTAAAATAATTAGGGTTAATGACCCCCATAAAGTCTAGTCCCCATTGGGAAAAGGGTTTATCAATCATTACTAGTTTTAGTAGCATGGCTACCTAAGGCTCATTAGTGTTGAATACTTGACATGAGTGGTATTCTCTCACATGATTGTGATCATCCTTAAAGATTGTAGGTCATTAATAATAAGCCCTTAATATTTTGTGTGTTGTTATCCTTCCACATGGATGTCCACTTCCTAGATTTTCATAGAAGGTGCTCATGATCTCAGCTGATTCACTCTTGGAGACACATCTCAATTAAATGCCTTCAAAGTTTTTCCTATACAACACTCCATATTTTATTATAAAATGAGTTTCCTTGGGATTTAGGGATCTTATTTGTTATTTACTTAATCCTAAAAGATAATAACCATTGATTATTAAGTGTACAATGGGATCATACCAATCATCAGGTTTGAAACTTTGTTGCTCTACCTACATAACACTTAGCTTGGGATTGGTATTGGTAATAAACTGAATTAAACCTTAACACCTTACCAATTTGGTAGTCTTCATCTCAATGTCATATTTTTGGAGCATGGCCATCCACTTACCTCTCCTTTCTCCTAGTCCATTGTACACTCCATATTTTATTATAAAATGAGTTTCCTTGGGATTTAGAGATCTTATTTGTTATTTACTTAATCCTAAAAGTTAATAACCATTGATTATTAAGTGTAAAATGGGATCATACCAATCATTAGGTTTGAAACTTTGTTGCTCTACCTACATAACACTTAGCTTGGGATTGGTATTGGTAATCAACTAAATTAAACCTTGGCACCTTACCAATTTGGTAGTCTTCATCTCAATGTCATATTTTTGGAGCATGGCCATCCACTTACCTCTCCTTTCTCCTAGTTCATTTTGACTTAGCATGAGCTTAGTGGTAGGTTCTAGTAGGATTTCATGCACCTTATTCCTAAGAATATAATACCTAAAATTTTTCACTACCTTGACCAAAGAACATGCTTGTTTGTCAATCAAAGAGTAGTTAAACTCAAAAAATTTAAGGTTATTAATCATAAAAGTAATAAGATGATCACATCCATATATCTTATAAGTTATAAATGTAGTTATTATATGATCTAAAGTAAAGAAGTAAAGATAAAAATCTTTAGTAAAGTCTGGACTTATCAATAAAGGGGCTTTTCTAATTGCTTATTTGATTTCCTTGAAGGCCTTCTTAGTCCATTCATTCCAAGTGATCTTAGCATCTTTATTTAAAATGTCATTCAAAGGTCTCACTATTTATGCAAAAATAGAATTAAACTTCCTTACAAAGTTTATTTTACCAAAGAATGACTTTAATTCCTTCCTACTATTAGGGGGCTCTTTATTAGATATTTCATCTACTCTATCAGGTTCTATAGATATTCCCTCCTTAGTGATAACATGTCCTAATAGTTTTTGCTCAGTAACATAGAAAATAGTTTTCTTTGGGTTGAGATAAATCTCATACCTTTTGCATCATTCAAATACCTATTGTATGTTAATAATATGATCCTCCCTATTTTCAAAAAAGACAGTCAGATCATCTATGTATATAATAATGCACTTACAATACCTTGGAAAACATGATCCATATCCATTTGAAAAGTGGATCCTACATTTATAATTCCAAATGGCATTATTTTATAGGCAAAGGTGTCGCACTTAGTAGTAAATTTAGTTTTCATCCTATCTTTTTAGTTCACTAGCACCTTGTTATACCCTAAGAATTCATCAAGAAAAAACATCATGGTAGAACTAGAAATAATTTGGATCACTTGGTCAAGATAAGGCAAAGGATAGTTAACCTTTTTAGATGCTCTATTTAGATTTATAAAATCAATGCATAATTTCATTTTACCATTTTTATTCCTAACTAGTAATAATTTAGCTACCAAGTGGATTGCCTAATGAGAAACATAGTCTTGGCATCTAAGAGATTCTTGACCTCTTTGTATATTAGTGGTTCTAAGACCAGGTTGACAGTCTTCTACTTTTGTTTGAAAGGTTTGAAATTTTTCTTTGAAGGTATGGTATGTGTTATGACCTTTGGAACAAAGATATTTAGGTCATCATAGGACCATTTTATGACATTTATATTTGGTCAGTAATTCTTTGGCTATTTTTGACTCAATGTTTATACAAGTCATACCAATATTAACTAGTTGAGGTTAACCTTGAAGTCCAAGATAAATTACATTATAATCTTTCCCACTTACTTTAGGAATTTTGATAGTCGTAGCTAGTCTATTTATGTCAAATAGTATCTCTAAGGCAATCATGCCTTTGGGGATATTATTATCATTCAATTGAATGACCTTGTCATCAGGTTTGCCTTTAAATTTGTCACCATCAAGGGTACTAGATTCATCAATGATGTGACCCTCAAATACTTCTGAGTTATTCATGAATTCTATGATTTTTTGATCATCATTGAATAATTTTAAATGGTTGACATTATCTATCACTGAGGGACATGGGATTAATTCAATTATAAGGTTTTGTAACTTTAAACTTTGATTAAGCATGAGGTTGGCTTGCAGCTGAAGCAAGTTCATCAGTAGCCTTGTTTTCTTCCCTAGGTATTAAAATAATGTTGAAAGAATCAAAACATTAAAGTAAGTCCCACACTCTAAATTTATACTTCTTAAGATAGGATAACTTGCATTGATATTTACTCTTGACCTAGTTGACTACTAGTTCAAAATCACTAAAAACTAATAATTCTTTGTCCTCATGTTTGATTGTAAATTGTAATCCAAGAATAAGTGTTTCATACTCAGCCAAATTATTAGTGCATGAGAATTGAATTTTTTAAGAGGCATTGTATTCTTTCCTAATGGGATTGATTAACACTACTCCTACTCCAAAACATGATTTGCATTTAGCACCATCAAAATAAAGCTTCCATAATCTATGCTAGGATGAGAGGTTTTATGTTACATACCTTTGTGGTGTCAAGAGTGTAAAAACCAAGATCTAAGTTAACCATGTTGAACCTCTCATTGATTTCACTATACTCGATGATCATATGCTTCATTTTAGGCTTAATTTCTATCCTAATTTGGTTGGGGACTCACTTCTAAGGCAACCAAATATGTGAATAATCTATTGACATATAACCATTCAAGATTTTAGTCTAGTATCTACTCAATAACATCCCATAAGCATTAGGGATGTCTACCAATTAGATGTAAATGAATTGTTGGATCCTTGGTTTAGAAGCAATCTGCATGTGAACATTTAATAATTTACCAATCACTTTAACTCTTGATTTATCTAACTGAGTTATTACCCTATCAAATTTAATGGGAGTCAAACCTAATTGTTCAAAAATACCCTTAGGCATAATATTTGTAGATGCACCATAATCTAAAAAACAATTATATAAATTCTTACCAAAGATCCTGACTATAAGTAGGAAAGAAGGAACATTTGCCTTACCTTTATGTATTGAAATGTTATCATGTGTACACTTTTAAGACTTACTAGGATTCTTAGACAAAGATTACTATAAAAAATCCCTTTGATCTATAATCTAAGTCAACTCATGCAAGGTAATGTTAGCTTTGATCTTTTTCATGTCCTCTACTATATTATATCTAGTATTATTGGAAGAATTGGATGCATCAACATTAGGTTTAGAGGTACTTCCCTTAGGAGGATCTGGATTATTGTCTAATGTAGTATTAAGAAGAGTGTCAAAGTTATTTAGAGGAGTTAAATTGGTCAATGGTTGATTCTACTCCCTATTTCTCAAAGGATAAGTCTTCTTCAAAGATTGTTGAAAAGCATGAATCTCTTCAAGAATATCCTCAGACTCATTGTCTTCTTGGAAAGGGAACTCAAATCTCTCCACCATGAGATTTGAATTAGATGATTTAGATGACCAAGAAGATCCATATGTACCTACATCATAATCATTATTAGGGACAACTTTGAAAGTATATAACTCTTCTTGAAAGGGTTCAAAAGCATTATAAAATTCAACACAGTCTATTTCCCCATGCTTAGAAGTGTAATTATCTCTATAATAGTCAGGTAAAGCAACATCAACAAGATTTATATCAAGCAAATTCTTATTGGTAGATGGCTCATTATTATTATTGTTGTGATAACTATCATTCTAAAATTTGTTAATGGGCCTATTGAACCTTTGAAAGGAGAAATTCCTACCAGAGCTTTCTCCATTATTGCCTACTTGCTTTTGCAACTTAAGGAAGTTAGTGTTAATATTTTGGTCTATTTTGAGGATATAATCACTCTCAATATTTGGTACCTCAAAATTATGAATTTGAGTATTAGTATTAGCTATAGGCATTAAATCTTTCTTATCTTGTGGATGAGATCTATTGGTATGTTTATTTAGGAATCCCATGTTTTGAGTAGGATGTGCATGCCTCAAAGGTAGTTACTTAAATATTAGAAGTTGGTTTAGGGTAGGCACATTTTGGTTGGCATTGGGAATGACATTTAGAATAGGTAAATATAGATTAACATTAGGAATGGAGTATGCCAATTTTCCTTGGGGTTGCATCTGGTCATTAAAGATCAAAACCTTGGCATAAGCTAAATCCAATGTATTCATGGGCCCAATAAATCTCTTTATAAACACAAAAGTCATGGGATCCAAGGCATCCTTATATATTTCTAAATCTAAAAACTCATCATCTCTATAAGGAGCCATGGTCCTACTAAACATCTTCTGGAATATAGCATTAAAGAATCTTATGGGCTCATTTTCATCTCTTTTTAATGTGGTAAATTATTAGTACAAGACACAAGGACTAATGATTTTACCAAATTGATCAATGAAAACATTGTTAAAATCAACGTAAATGGTAATGTAATCTTTAGAAAGGTTTATAAACCATTCATATGAAACATATTTGAAATTAAAAGGGAATAGTCTACATGCTACATCTTCATGAGTCACATTCAATTATCTTAAAGAAAATTTGAAACTCTTAATGTGTTCTTCAATGGTTATAATGCCACTATGTTAGAAAATACTATTTAGGATTATAAGGAAGGTCATGTACCACACCTAACACATTGATTGAAGAACCACCTAGCCAATCCATACCTTGATAGGGATCAAACATAATAGCACCTTGAATTGGTGAAGTTGGCAAAAAATCTGGAAGTCTGCACTTACCTTTATCTTGCCTAGTTATCCTACAAACTTCTAATGAAAGCATGGGTTCTCTAGTCTCTAAATGTGACCTTGTCCTAATTCTTAATAATTCTATCTTGTGGGATTTGAATCCTATTTGAAATATGATCTGTCAATCTTATTTTTGTAGGGAACAATGATCAAACTTGAACATGAAGCAAATTTTACAAAGATTTATATAAAGGATGACAAAGGACAATAATATTTAATTAAGTTAGCTCAAATATGTATCCAAACACATAAATATGAATGATCTTTACATGTTTAAGATCAAATAAAATCAAAATTTCAAAAGATCTATCAATCTTTGATCAAAACAACTATTACTAACCTCAAACATATTGAATTGACAAAGCTAAAGCTATCTTTACCATAATTAAGCATATACCTTCAAAGAACATTGATATTTGTTTAAAGGAAGCATGAAGATGGGTCTAAGACCATGAATATCAATGATATTTACACAATTGAGAAAATAATGGCATAATTGTGAAAAGACTACACCAATCTCTGAACACAATTCATAAAAATGAGCAAAAATAATTCAAATCTACAAAGATCTAATTAGGCCCTCCTTCTAGTGCTAGTGAGGCCCCTCTCATTTTTTCCTGAATATGTATCACAAGTTCCCAGAGTGTTCAAGAACACTTCTCATTTTATAATTTTAATAATTCATCACATGAGTTATAGGTTGTGATACTCCTATTGTCTATTAATGGAATAGAGGAAAAATAAGTGGTCTATTTCACAATATTTATAATCTTTGGTGGTTAGGAGCCACCATGGCCAAATAGTTAATTTATTAAAAATATGAAGTATGTTATGCTAATAATAGTGAAATATGATCAAGAACTAATTTAAATACTAATCTAAGATGGATATTTACAATAAAAATTAAACTAGAGTGATCTGGTAAAAAATTGAGCAAAAGGAAAGGTAAGGTAGATAAGTGATGTTGTTGATCTTTATTCCCAAAATCATAACAAAGTTCAAGTATCATCCAAGGATGCACTTAACCAATGTATGACATGAATTAACATAATCTCAAATCCTATCACATATCAAGAAAACATCTAAGGAATGTGGAAAATAATGCAAATAAGAACCAAGTTTAAATTAAAGATGTACCCTTATAAGAAAACAACATTAACACAAATTAAAGAAGAGTAAGAAAATGAAATGAACCTAAAAACATTTAATTAACCTAGAATTGGCACAAGTTCATAGCTCTAAATTCAAATGTATACACCAGAAACTCATAAGAATCATTTAAATTTAGAAGTTAAAACAAATAAATGAGAGAGAAGCTAAGATAACAAAGGCACAAGAAAATTTGGACAAACTTTACAAAATTCCTTGATTATATTAATTTCTCAAAAGTTACAATTAGTTTTGGCTCAAAAAACTTCCTTCCTTTTTATAATTGACAATACTCTTTTTATAGAATTCAAGGAATTATGTCGATCAATCATATCCAATTAAAAAGGTATAAGTGTTAAGACAGTTATCATTTCTAAAAATGTTCTAGAATACACTAGACTTTCCCCAATAGATTGATCTATAAGCAATGTGTTTTATAAGCTTCACATGCCTTTACAAATATAATATTCCATTTTCAAAATGTACAATGCTTAGTTACAAGAAGAATATTATTAATTCAACTAATCTTTGGGAACTTTGTGCTACTAAATTCCCTTATTGTTATTTTAGGGTCTTCATTACTCTTTGATGTTGCTCCTCAGTTATCATAAAGTTGACAATTAGTTTCATGAAGAGCTCCTTCATTTGACCCATTAATCTCTTGTGGTCTTTTTTCCCCTTTCTTAATGCCTTTTTGATGTTCTTAGATTTAATAATATTTTATTCTACTATTAAGATCATGTCCATGACCCTAATGTTGTCCATCCTATATTTCCCTTGGTTCTCCCTCACTTCCTGCATGACCAGGGTAGATCTATGCTTTAAACTCCTCATCAATGATGAGGCCTATGGAGTTTAATGTAGTTGGCTTGGTGATCATGGTCCCATACAAGTGTTATATACTATTTTTTATCTACTCGTCATCCTCAAGGAGACTTTCCAAGTTTTTATACCATACATTTAGGCTTTTAATTTTGTCTACAAGTAGTCCCATAACTATTTTAGATGAATCAGACTAATGGTTTCAAATCATGTATTTGATCTTCCATCAAGATGTTGGTCCACTCTTTCATTTTATCCCTTGAATTATGACATTGGGTGACTAAGTTATTCATTGATGTATCTCATTGGGTAAAGATCCACATCTTTCCTAAGAACACCTTTATGATATGCCATTATTGGAAATTCTATTAAATTGCTCACTTGTGGACTATAACTTATCTTCTGGGTTAAATTATCTTGCACATACGGTAATTCAGTTACTCTGGCTTGATTATGTCATATACAAGGCCAAACTAGGGATTTTTTGAAGGTTTTTATAGTGTTCTAATGGTGGTAGTTATCTGAACTTGCATGGGCTTTATTACTTAGATCGCAATTGGACTATGTGCTTATGCCCTTGTATTTCTTAGGTTTGTAAGATTTTCCACATAGAAAATTATACTTATATGGATTTGATGTGGCATCCATGTGACATTTTTGTGGCATTTTTATCATTCATAAAAAATGATTGTTACCTTTTAAAAAATTCCCACTTGATTTTGCATTGTTAGATCATCCTTGCACATATCAACAAGGACCATTAATCTCAATCTAAGAACTTGAACACCATTAGATACTCACTACATACCCCATATTTATGACACTTATCACTTCTGCATTCATCTTGACTTTTCAACATTCATCTTTTATTGTTGATCTTGATTTAATGGATTAATCATACTTCATTGATCTTGATTTATTGAATTGTACCTCCTCCTTTATAGATAGTTGATATAAATTTATATGCTCAAATGCATACTTTTAATCTATGGAAGATGTTCAAACTTTAATTTGTGGCACAAAGCTATGCCATGTATCATATCCATATTCATCTTGAATTTTCAATGTTCATTACACACCATTTGACCATCCTCATCTGATCAAATGTGCTCCATTGGACCTTGATCAACCAAGTCAAACACCATTGGCTAATTCATGTTATTTGGCTGAGATTGTGACACTTGTCACCTTCTCACTTGTCTCAAGGCTCTGTTGAAGTTTTGACTCGATATACATCATTACATCAATCTGACCTAAGCAAACACATACCATTGATCTTGTGAAGATGCTTTAGCTTTAACTTATGATTAGGGTCTTTAACTTTTCAATTTTAATCCTGCATCATTGATCTCATTCATTTAAGTAAACAAAGATCATTGATCCTATGAATAAAAATGACATTTAAGTCAGTGGTTGGGGGAAATAAGAAACTTAGCATAATGTTTTGACTATGGTTTTATTTCATGTTAATAAACATAGGAAAGACCTTAGAAAAAGAATTTTAAGCTAAGTTTTGAGACATAATAAAAAGGAACCCTTGAATAATCAAAGACATAACATATAGTTTTTAGCCTAAGGTTTGTTGAATCAATAAATATGACAAAATTTAGGGTAAGGATTTTAGGTTAGGTCTATATTAAAAGGGACCCTCCATTTAGTTAGACCATGTGGAAATAAAAGGGACCAAGGGGATTAGGAAAATAAAGAGACCAAGCATAAATAATTTTAGACTAAGGTTTGGTCATGTTAATAAACATGAGTAAACCTTAAGATAAAACTAGAACTAAGCCCATGACATGATAAATTGTTCTTGCATAAAATGTTCCCACCAAATTTAAAT
>JARHVA010003459.1:47500-52500 GCA_037957365.1 Torreya grandis | reverse complement strand
TTTTGAATGGTATAATCAATTTAAATTTTATTGTAAATATTACATAGGCTAAAGGGTTACTTATGATAATTCATTAGCAAACATATGCTAGAAAAAAAAAATAGATATTAGTACTTGTTCTATAACTAAACCTAAGTTGCATAGAATATGGAATGAAAAAAATATAATTATTAAAAAAAATTTGGAGCACAATAATTATTTAATAAGGTAAAAAAAAATTATTTGACTTGGTAAAATTTTTATTATTGGAAATTATGATGTAGATCATTTAACAACTTTTTGTGAACATGGTATTTTTAATGGGAGGACACAACATGATTTTTTTTCAAATCGTAATTTTGTAACATGGAGGATATAAAGAGGCATATGATATTATATTGTTTTTATAATGTTATATTAAGGGTGCATGGAGTATTTTAAAGAGTTTCAAAGCAAAATTTTGACTAAGTATAAGAGTGAACAATAGTATGGACTTGTGCAAGAGTATAGCCATAATGAGGTTTAAATCAAATTTTAATAATGCTAGGCATGTGAAAGAAGGAATATAAACATAAAATAAGTATTAAAGGAATATTTGAATATTCCCAACACACATTCAATATAAATTTAGATGTGAGTTATATATCCAAATATCACTGTGATAATCCTAGTGGAAAGAAATACATGTATAAAAACCACAAGTAAAATTCATTAGGATTTTCCATTTTTAGGATGGAACTACCCTAGTTTTATGGTTAGGGTTTCTTGATTAAATATTAATGAATTATGATATCTATATATACCCATCCCTACCATTATCATAATTCTCAAGAGATATATAATGACAACTTTATTTTCAGGCTATGGAAATTATTACTATTCTAGAAATGATGAATGCTTGTCCAATATATGAATAGAGTACCTTATTAATGGTATATTAGTGTATTAATTATTAATTGTTAACTATGTTTACCTATTCATTATTTTTAGGCTTTAGATCTATGTTTATCTCATTGTAATGAGTTTATACTTGATTTATAATTTATTGGCCTACATGATAATGAATTATCTTTCACTAATTATAATAAGGGCTTGGTAATATTTTTTTACACCTCATGTGAGTTCTTAAGTTTTATAATTAAGTGATATGATAGTGTAATAATTGTTTATTTTATGGCATGATCAATGGCACATGATGAAAGAATAAGTATGCATGAAATCCCAAAATTTTGGTTATGTTGGTAGGACTTGTTCAACTCAATAATGGAAAATACAAGTATTATTGGTGTTTATGATCATGTTAGCACATTTTGAATAGTGGTTTGAAGAGAAAAATTGGATTTCAAAAGGATGAATCTTAGAAGAGGATATCTGAATCCAATAATTTTTTTAGAGAAAGAGATCTATAATTTCTTTTATGATATTTTTTCATAGAGATTATAGAACACTTGTAAGCATGGATAACATCCTACATAGTGGGTTTTAAGAGGAATCTTGGTAGAATACATGAATGGATGAGGTTAAGGATTGAGAATCATAAGGAAATGAATGAGGTCTAGAATTATGTAATGTATTTCTAATAGAAGGGGTCTTTGGTCAAAATACATATTATATTTTCAATATTAACCTAAACCTACCCAAATGAGGTAGATTATTATTTTTTGTTTGAATCTTGAGAATATTTAATCTCTGATATTTCCATTTTGATTAACAGAATGTTGATATATTAGGGTATTAAACATTTTAATATAGAGAGATATAAAAATTTTACTCATGGCACAAGAAGAACATATGGGAATTAGGAAGGAAAATATTGAATTGGATGAGTGAGTATATATGTCCAATAAAATTCATAGCTAGATGAAAATCCAAGATGAATAGGATGTCATGATGTCAAAATATAATTAAGTTATAATGAATTGGTAGTTTTTATAGACCCTTAGAGAAAGGGGTCCAAATTCATGAAGAGTTGATGAGTATCTATTTATAATGTAAATGAATATGACTAAATCTCACATGAAATGAATGCGATCTAAAGAACAATATGGTATCCACAACCATGATTAGAATACCATGTCTTTAGAATAAGAACCAACTAAAGGGGATATTTGAGACCCATTATAGGTAATTAAAGGCTATATAAGGTGAAAGATTAAAATAATGGACCCTACCCTACCGAATTTATCTCCCACAAATAATTCAATAAAAAAAGGAATATACTTTTAAAGTAAATGAGTACGTGTTAAAAATTAAGGAATTTAAGATAAAATTAAAAAGTTCATTTTAGATTATTGAATACCTTACATCCAAATAATATCATCTATATAAGTAAATTCAAATGATATTAATGAACCTATATTAATAAATATTTTTATGTTAAGAAGAGTCATTGGATTAGGTAACCCTAGTGCTTTAGTAATTTCAATGACCAACCCCATAACAAGGAATAAAAATCACACAGTGGAACATGACAAGTGTACAAGAAGGTATAAGTGTATGAGGAATGTCTACCACCAAGTACCATTAGAGTAGCCATGATCAATTCAATAATTCCTATCAATTTACATGCTAATATCATGCAAGTGATATAGGGAAAATTCCCATAGCAAAATTTATTATACAAGATGTCATTGAATCTACTTGAATACTAAGGGGTAGACAATACCATTGAGGATATGCATAAATGTGAGATAATTTAATGAGAAAAGGGTTTAATGTCACCAAAGTATAATTAAATCCAAACAAGGATTGTACATATAATTAATATAAAAATTATAATCCAAACAAAGCAAAATTCAATTAAAATTTACCCATAAAGGCATTTTTAAAGGAAGTATATATTCTAAAATTTGAATAACAAAGCATATCCATGATGAAAGAATAAATAAATATGACTTATATAGTGTACATATATATGATTCAAGGTCTAAAAAAATATCTTTGAACTCTCATATGGCATTCACCTATTTCATCATTCATAATAAATTTTATGTGGGTTGTTAGTCCCATTATGAGGAAGTTTTTCAACAAACACATTTAATGACATGTGAAAGGCCTTATAAGTTACACTGAGATATAAATTAGTGGTAATAATGGCTATAAAAAATTATTCCTATTATATAATCCTTGATCTCTAATATGGAAACAAAAATATAAAATCTAACAAAAATAACACACATGACACACAATTGGTTCTATGGTACATTGATTGTAAAGTAAAGGGACATAATGAGAACAATTTCCCCTCCATAGTATGAAAAAAATTCTAATTCCTTTTGAGGTTTTCCATTAATACCATGGGATAAGTAATTAAACTATAGGTCTAAACAAATAAATTTATAGTTTTGGTGCAACATATGTGAGACCACCACCCATGAAATGGTGGATGTATAGGTTGTATACACAAAACATTTTTTAAATTTACCATTTGTTGATGATTTATATCTTATAGTGACCTATCAAGTTTCAATCTATCTAAGTGCATGACTTAAATGGTGCATTGATAAATGGGTGGTCAAATTGATGGTGCTTTATGATAGACATTATTATTTATCTATCATTCCTATATCCACTATACTTCCCTCAAAATTGATCCCTTAATAAATATTCCCCTTATAAAACCTAACTATATCAAGACCCATATTTTATGATTATATAGGCCTAACTCAATTTAGTATTTCTATGCTCATGCTAAATTTAAAACTAAGTAAACTAGAGTAATGTAATTCAAAAGTTATGGAAGATGCTTCACAACTAAATCAGCCTTGACCAACATAGTTTAAGTTTAAACTATAATGTTTTAAAATACATCTAATCTGACTAATGGGGTCATATAAAACTTTAAAAATGGTTAGGATCATCAAAAATTATAAATACAAGTCCCAATTTTAATACAAAATGAGGAACACTCATTTTTGCATTATAATTACTCACAATTTTGCTTAAGTCTACATTAGGTGAATCCATTTCTTATATATTATATTTGAGGGAAATATATTATATTTTGGAGTATTGGATGTAATTGGAAGTGTAATTTTATCCTATATATTGATTCAACCTTTGTTATATTTATAACCACAATAATCTCTTGTAATATACCATTGGCTAAGAGGGATATTTAGGCTCAATATATTTTTTTCAAGGTAAGTATATTCTAACCCTAGATCTTTAATTTGATAGATACAAGTTGTATAATTATTATCTTTAATGAATTTATAACTAATTATTTGATTATCCTCTACACTTATACTTTGTGTGGATATAGGGTTTTTCAAACTTTCCATTTCCTACCTTAAGTAACTTAGGCCCTCATTTTCCCACCATGATTTCTATCATTTTTAGTTTATTTTTAACCATCCCTATTATTTATGCTATTATCTTGGAAATACTATATTAGATTAATTACAATATTAGAAGACCTAGTTAGAGTTATTTCATTATATTGATTGCCTAGAGACTTTAAAATCCTCTCCATTGATGTTGTGTAATAAATATTCCTCATATTAGGTTTAACAAATCTATTTGGTCATATCCCAATACATTAAGTAAAAATGGGATCTATTTAACTAACCTCATATGATTCCAAATATCTTAGATATGATAAATTGTAGGTAAATCCTATCTCATTACATAAATAATTAATTTTTCTCTTTTAAAAAACTATATCGGTATAAGTTGATATAATTTTATTTCTCTATATTTTTCAATAAACTACATCAATATATGTCGATCCAATCTAATATCTATGCATTTTCATGAAATTATATCATTCCAAGTTGATACAATTTTATTATTATATGTTATTATAGAATGCTACATCAACGTAGGTTAATATAGTCTAATCACTGTGTATTTTTATCAAGCTAAATTAACATAGGTTGGTACATTCTTATACCTAGATCTACATTATTTCTTTAGTCAATCAATAATATTAGCCAAGTCTAACCTAGTTTTATTTATAAGGTATCCTTCTACCCAACTATATTAATCTATTTTTATATAGTTTTATTTATTAATTTCTC
>JARHVA010003459.1:0-42500 GCA_037957365.1 Torreya grandis | reverse complement strand
CTTTGCCTAAACTCATAAAAATGAATTCTTTTTTATTTTATTAGGTAAATAAATGGGTTTTAATGGTTCTCATAGATAGAATAGTAAGTGGAAGATAAATATGACTAATAAGACAAAAGATAAAGGTTTTAGGGCTATTCTAAACTTTTGATAAGCTTATGGTAAAATCCCTACAATAACACTAGTATTCCATTAAATTTCAACAAAAACATGTTACCTGGAACATAGAAGTAACAAGATCAACATAAAATAAAAAGGGTAAATGGAAGATTCTTTAAAATATAAGTATTCCACTTGGGTCTTAGAGTTTTCCTTAGTCTTATTCAGTGCCATGGTGTTTTATGTAGTCTTCTTGATCACTTTGATTGAATGTCCCCTTGTGCATTTACTAGGTCCTTCAGAGTTGGATGCTACTCTCTCTTCTTGACATGGGTGTGTATGATTTATGATTTGTCCTTCATTGGTCACTTCCATATCTTTCTTATTAACTATCGTGACTTTACCTTTCTTGACATTTTTCATAGCATTAAGGTAAATTTTGGCCTACATGCTCTTATTTTCCCTAATGATCAATTCTCTTTTAATTTATAGAGTCATATTTAGGAGTATTTTGGGGTTTATAACCACCACTTTGTTTTTTACCACTCTCTATCTAAATTCTATCCAACTCATCCTTCAATATTTTCATTTGATTATTCATTTCAATCTAAATATCTAATTCTTTATAAATTTTGAGTTCTATTTTTTCAATCTTTGTCTCTAGATCCAAAACTTTGATGCTTCATTTTTTGGGGAAATCCATATTTTCCTCAATCCTCTCATTATTTTTCAATTTATTTTTGTCTTTCCCTTTATTTTTACCTCTAAAATATTGTGTTCTAGAGTTTTCTTTATTTTAGTCTTACCCTATTTAAATTTATTCATAGGTGTTTCCAACATTATCTCCTTACCTTTGCATTTCCTCTTATTTTCTATAAAATGTTGGATAGAGATGGTCTCATTAGAGGAATCCTCTTCTTATGTCTCTAGGGATTCCTTTGAACTCCCCTATGAATTATCCTTACCTTTCACCTCCATACATTGAAAAATTTATTTCCCCCTTAGGGGTTCTCCCTTCTTGCCCAAAGGAAAAATAAGGCCTTGATGAATGATTTCATTAACCTTATTTGACTGGTAGGAAATTATAGAACTCTCTAAAGACCTTAGGAGAAATTAAGGTAGTCTTAATTCCATTTTTCACCTTTGAATTGATTTATCAAAATAAATTGATTTGAATATAATATCATGTACTTTCATAATTTATAAGCATATGATAGGCCAGGGCATTGGAAAATCCATTCTAAGATTTCCTTTATTCTTGATCTAACTATCATCATCTACCTTAAATAATTTTTTCATTATCTCTCTCTTGCACATCTTGTATTTGAATGCCTTCATACCTTCACAATCCATGCTATTTACTTCACTTATCACTTCCTCAGTGATTTTTATTATCAATCCCTTCATTTGAATCACCCTCTAGTCCCATATCATATTGAAGTCTCTCTAAATAATAGGATCAAATACAATTATCCTTAGCATGAAATTCACCAAACCTTCACTCATTATAATACACCCAAATAGATGGATAATATTTAACTTATACGTATGAAATTCATTTAAATTTATGTAGATCACCTCCCATGACTTTGGATTTCTCATCATTTGATTTCTAATTCAAACCAAGGTAAAAATTGTCAATTGTAGTTGCATTACTCGAAATGAAAAAAATATTAATTTTTTATTTGGTTAGTTCTTGTATCACATTCTCTAATCTTAATTTACATTCCTTGAGATGAATGAGGGTGTCATTACAAGGTAGTTCACCATGAGATTATATAATAATTTATTAAAGATAATCATTAATGTGTGTTCTCACTTGAGGACTTGGGACTATATACACATCAAGCATAGAAATTTGTAGAATTTGAGTAGGTATATCCTCTACCTTAAGCTAATTGTTATAACAAGGTCTATACAATCCTAATTTTATCATACCATCCACCCCATTATTTACTTTAATATAAACATGGGATATGTTAACCTCCTTGAATTGTTTTAAGAGGGTTTTTTTTATTGTCAATTTACATTTACATGGTCTAGATGGGTTTAGATTTAATGGATAATAAATTTATAATATTTGAAGAATCCCATTATACTACAATAATAACAATGTTTAAGATCAATGCTAATTGAGTGACCCAAAGGGCAATTTTGCCTCCACCATGTGACTAGTTTAAAACCACATAGGTCCAACATAAGTATCCAACATGTTAGTCTCAGATTCTTTGATTACTTCCCCCCTCCTACAAGACCAAGATCACCTTTAGAATTACCAACAAAGTTTAACTTAAGCTAAAACCTCAATAGTATTGTCCATTTAATATGACTTATATCCATTTTCAGAGTCTAATCATTCACTAAGGAAGTAATATTCTAGTTATTAAAGATGGTAGAATCAATAACAAAGATGGAATATTTATCTTTTGGATCGAAATTCTTCTGGTTTTCCTTTATAGCAGCTAGGATCCTCTAAGTTTTGGATCTCTTATAAATTTTCTTGTCTTTGAAAATGCCTTAATTTTTTGTTATCTAGATTCCATAAAATGGGGCAAGGGTAGGTTTCATTATAAATATAAATCTAACAACTTCCAAGGTGGATTCCATTACTTGATGAGGTCTGGAATTGAATTTAGTTTAACCCAATAAATTTTAAACTTCTAGAGAAAGATATCCATGGTTTTGGATGTAAAAGAGTAATCTATAAACATATGACTAATGGTTTCCTTATTGAATTTGCATTGAATACACCTATTTAGGATGTGAAACCCTCTCTTGGCTAGGTTATCCATAGAAATAATTTTTTTATGAGTAACTAATCAAAATAAAATGTTAAACTTTTGGAATATGTTCATAGTCCATTATATCCTTCCAAAAATAAATATCTTCATCAAGGTCCAACTCCACCAAATAACTAATTTAATAGATAATTATTGACTATCATCAGTTATCCAAATAAGATCATCCTTTTTAGGAAATACACAAATGTGTTTTTTTTGTAATTTCATATTCAGGTCTTACAAACTTAGATAATTAGCCTTGTTGGTTGATTCTATCTGTAAGATTTTCCATGTTTTTTTTTTAGCATTGTCAATCTAGTAGTATTTGATTTCTGGTCTGGAACATATTACTTGAATAATTTACTATAACATAATGAACCTTGGATGTGAGTGTATATTGTAATAACTAATGGTCATCCCAAAATTCCACCCTCTTCCCATCTCCAAAATTCCATTTTCTAACTTTTCTCTAGAAATCTTTACTTCCCTGTAGATATTTCTATAAATTCAAACCATTGGTAGGCCATCCTCTAGCAAAAAACTACTCTCATCCTTACCTTAAATATATTTAGACTTTATTATCCTAGTCCATAATACATCTTCTTTGATGACTTTCTAACAAAGTTTAGCTATTAAAACATGGTTCATCATCTTAACCCTTCTCAACCTAAGACTTCCATTAGACTCTTAGAAAAAAAACCTTTCTCCTAGGCATATGAAATAATTATTATTGTATAAATTATTTATTATATACCCAATGAATTAAGAAATATTTTAAATGCCACTTGATTACCTCCCTATATAGTGGAATGGTTTCCTCATCCTCTACTTCCATAATATTTCACCATTCCCTTAATTGATGATATTATTGATAGTCTTCCCCCATGCAGTCCTTATGAAGCCTCTTACATAGAAGATGATTTTACTTGTAATTAATATGGGGTAGATAAAATCTTTCAATATCCTTTAGCTATGTATCCTTATACTTTTAATAACATCAATGTATCCACTATCGATATCCCCACTAAAACTAATGTATGTGCTATTTCCCCATCTTATGATGATACCAAAATTATGGTGAAAGCCCAATTATGATACTTGGATGTCGTGTATTATCAAAATACCTTAGCTAAAATGCATGCCTTCATCCATGATGTTCATGTCATTTATCTATCATATGATATTGAATTAAAACAAAAAAGTTATGTACACCTACCAATCCACCTTTAAGAGATACTTCATGGGTTATCCAATAAATAATAAATACTAAAACATCTGATAGTATTGATCAACTGAATATCATTCAACCCACTTTTTTATATATCAATGCAATTGACTATATTGATAGTGTTCACATTATTTCTCATTTTTTTGACTATGTTGCCCAACCCAACATAGTTCAATCATCAATCTTTGATTTAATCAACCACAACCAATATTTGAACAATATAGTTCTTTCTAGATCATCACCTCTGATAGCCTATATTGACCCATTAGATATAGTCAATCATGTTCTTATTATTTATAATTGTACCAAACAACTAAAATAATTTAGCCTAATATTACTATACTAGAATTTATAAATTATCCTAATCTAGTAAAATAAAAATATCTACCTTCTATTCAATCTCCTAAAAGCACCTTAAATGCCAAGGCTATTGACATTAGACAAATACGTTCTAAGTTTGACAACAAAGGTAATCAAATTATGGATTTTGAATTAGATGTAGAATATTATGGCCTATATTGATGCTTACCAGTGTTAAAGCTATATTATAATTACTTCATGTTATAGAGCCTCAACTTCCCCACCAACATCATAACCTTGGCCATTTTTAGATCAAGGCTCCTTGTTTTAATAATTTTTGTTTCTATTATAGATCCCAACCCACATCTTTTCTACAAGCTTCCACCAAATCCATATCATTTTCAAGATGGAAATGCCATACTTATTGAAGAAACTATTTCAATTAATTATGTTACCATGGCCATTCATCGACACATTCTTGTCTCTAAATAAATTAATGATCCATTTGTAGCCTTTTCATAGTTGAACACGATCCTGATTTGTTTTTCTATGCATATCTTGCACCTCTCATGAAATCATTCACACTCCTCTATATTAATATTTCTCATACTATCATGCACAAGTCTTGTACTTGATCATAGAATTTCGTGCAATGTTCACCTCATATTATAGCCTATGCATGTCATTGATCACTCCTTAGCTTATAATCATACACATCTTACTAGATTTTTATCATAAACTAACTTACTATATTGGGACCCACTTAAAAATAACCTCATGTTGGCCTAACTTAACTATGTGCCTTAAATACTAGTCCAAGATTAGCTAGAATCTTAGGATCAATTATCATTAGTTATTAACTAGGGTTCTTAGGATCATGACTGTTAGTGAACAACTAAGAATTATTCAATCAAAATAGTGGTCACTACCTAATTAGAAGCTCCACCATCAACATGCAAGGAGATGGAGACATGTCAACTCTACCTTTATTATATTCTACAGTAGTTCTTGTGATTGCCCTTGTAATCATGCATGTTAAATATGTAACATACACATCTGACCATAGATAGTTTAGTCGATGAAATACATAATCATAACATAGATAACATGCTCCACATATATAATCAATAACTTAAAAACTATATCACTTTATACCATTCTCCATATTCTTTATTATTGAATAGAATTTGCATTTCTTAAAAGTAAGACTTGCACTCCATTGAATATGTGCTTGATTATTCTATCTAAATACATCTATGCACATTCACTCTAAACAACCAAACTCAGTTATCCACTTAGAACTTGGTCTTGGGCCCCATGAATTGAATGATTGGTATTAGAGTAGATATGTTTTCCTTTATATTCTTATATCCACATGATCATAATGACATAGAGAATGTCTAATAATCAGTTCTGTCTTAGAACCACATGATCATGATGAGATGGATGACACCTAGAGTAACTTGAAGTAGCCCTAAAAGTTTGAAGGCTCATCATCGATGCACTAGAGGCATAACACACCAAAATTTTTATTATATTCCATGAATTTATGATGCATCTCAAATCTATACCTTCCCATCCATCTCCATAGTGCACTCCACAATGGTTTTAGTAACAAACACCCTTGAAAGTAATATTCAATATTTCCATCACTATATTTTAAGGAAAGATTGATTCTAAAGCATTAGATTCCTAAATTTGATAACTCAAGGTGTACTTATTATTCAAATAATTCACTAATGCTAATAAGATTGCCTTTGTCATATTGAATATGCCCATTCTAATTATATAGTGGGGGGAAACCTTTAGTATGTAGTGTGCATAAGAGTGTGTTACAATCTAATCATGGATGACTTTTGTTGATGCACTAAAGGAGGAATAATACCCTCTCTAAAACTTTTTCAGTGCAAGGACCAATCAATGGAATAATACACCAACACATTCCACGACTACTCTATGCACTATGAGATAACTTGAGTGAACAACATAAGGTGTTAAAGTACATAATTATACTCCACTTTATATCTATATGAAGATCAAATTCTTTAATTCTAAAACTATAATGCTATCATATAACAACAATGTCAATATTGATGCAAAGATAAATGTGAAGTAGCATTAAACCTCTTCATCCAACACAGTACGTCAGGGCTAACCGTCACACAACTTAACATCGTATCCTTCTAGGTAGAAGGAAAGCAGTTATCACAAATGTGAGTATCCTCAGAAGAATACTCAATACTTGAATGCTTATGTGCCCTTCATTCACACAAAGGCAAGAATGATTCTGGTGATAAATGGTACCACCACCATCTCTCATCCACTCACAATGACTTTGAATGTATTTCACAAAATTCCTTACTTATATAATCTACATTAGGACCCACATCAATGAAAAACATTTATCTAGATGCCTCTTGTTTAATAACAAACACCACTATGATAGACATATTTTAGGAGTGAAAAAATCTCTTTCACACAAATTTTTAGGTGAAGGTTCAACCTCTTCATGTCATCATAGATAATGTAAGTCAAAATAACATCATTATGTAATCTACAACTCAATGCCTTGGTATTTACACTACTGCACATCCCAATCCATACTCTTTATGGTGGATGAAAGAGGGGGAAAATATTCAAGATTAGTGACAATGAACTTTTTAGTAAAAAGTAAATCCTATGGATGATAACATCACTTATGACATTGTACCTCTGAAGGTATGCAAATTATTTTTGGGGAAACCATATT
Organism: Torreya grandis; assembly: GCA_037957365.1. Taxonomy (NCBI): domain Eukaryota; kingdom Viridiplantae; phylum Streptophyta; class Pinopsida; order Cupressales; family Taxaceae; genus Torreya; species Torreya grandis. The sequence goes on along the minus strand of JARHVA010003459.1, from coordinate 35,344 downwards.
TGTATGACCAAGAAGCTACATATCAAACCAAGACACAACATTAAATTATTTGTGTTAAAGATCACTTCTAAAATCTCTTTGAGTCAACACCTATTACCAAAGTTACCTTAGTCTCTACTAAACAATGTTAAAAACTTGTATTGCATGCATAAATATTCATTTTGATTATGGTTTTATTTAACACACATGAAAAGAAGATAAATCAAACTCTAATAGCACACACCACATGCACAACATCATCATAATAATAATAATAATAATAATAATAATAATAGTTTGACAAATTACTAGAGAAGCATAGTGAATCCTTTACAAAGCTGAAGGCCTTCTAATGCACTAAGTAGTAAATCACCACATCAATTTTTTTCTTGTATCCCCTCTTCTAATTGTCCCATGTATCACAAATCAATTTGGTAGAATGATGAAATCTAGTGCCATATATAATATCTCCTTAATTAGGTAAAGGTTAAGACTAGCTCTTTTCCTTATATGAGTTTAATAGTCCTCACACCCAAGAAGGATGGGTCCTAGAAAATTTACATAGAATATCACCTACTTAAAAATATATCAATGAATAATTTATATCCACTATCATGCATTTATGACCTTTTAGACCATCTCTGAGGTGAATTATACTTCACCAAGATCAACTTGAATTCAAGTTACCATCAAGTTCTAGTTTATCCTAAAGATGTCTAAAAGATAGAATTCAAGACATGAGAAAGATTGTATGAATGGTTGGTTATGTATTTTTGTCTAACAAATGTGCCAAACACTTTCATACACTTAATGGATGATATATTTAGCCATTTTATCAACTCCTTTATCATCTTCTACTTGGATGACATTCTCATCTTTAGTGAGACTTAGGAGGAGAATTTGGATCACATCTCACACATCTTAGACACATTGTGTCAACATAAGCTATAGGATAACTTATCAAAATGCACATTTAATTCTATAAAGATTCAATACTTAGGCTGCATCATTTATTGAAAAATAATATGTTTATATCTAGAGAAGATCAATGTGATCCAATATTGGTATACTCCATAGAATATCAAAAAATTGAGGAGTTTTCTTGGACTTGATAACTTATACCATAGGTTCATATTTGGTTTCTCACAAATCTCTTAGGATCTCATCTAGATAACACATGAAAAATCCAATTTTGATTGTACTCATGTGTAATAGTCTAATTTTGAGTCACTCAAGTGATGCTTATGCCTAAAACCTATTCTCATAATTCTTGACATTGTGCATTCCTTTTAAATTCACACAAATTCATCTAACTACACACTCAGTGTAGTGCTCATGCAACATGTACATATGGTCACATACCACTCATAAATATTTAGTGACATGGTGTAAAGGTACTTCACCTATGAAAAAGAACTATATTATATTGTTTAAGCAATCAATAAATAGTACTAATCCATTTTGGGGAAGGTGATAATTTTTCATTTAGATCACAAGCCACTTCATTTCTTACAAAAGTAAAAAAAGTAGGAGAATGTGTATCACATAGAATGGATGATTTACCTAAACAATTCCATCTTATGATCAAGCATAATAAAGGTAAGGACACCAAGTCATCAATTTACCTTAGTAGATGACTATTTCACACACTCATCATGGTGTTAGACATGCATGACCATAACTTCACAAATAAGGTATCCCTCTACTCAGTTAATCAAGACTCCATAGTGACTTACACTAGCCTAGTGCAAGGTAAACAAACTCAAGATTTTTACTTGTTTGACCAGCTTCTCTACAAACTCAAACATATTTGTGTTCCTAGTGGCATACCTCACCCATGACTCATCTAGGAGGTACACTACACCAATACCTTGGGACACTTCAATGTGAAAAAGAATCTATCTGCACTATAGTCACACTTACTCTAACCACACATGCTCATAGACATGGAATGCCACATCAATTATTTCATTTTTTGTTACATTTCTAATCCCACAAATAATAATATAGGAATTTACACACTTCTACCAATTCCATATAGACCATGGGAATCTATCAACATTAATATCATGAATAGGTTTCCTATAATGAGATGTTAACATGAAACTATGTTTATTGTACTGGATAGGTTTTTAACGATGGATATCATGATCACTTGAAATAAATACATTAACATAGTTGGAATTATGAAATCCTACTTCAATAATGTTTGGGTTCATTTTGGTATTCCAACATCCATTATATTTGATTGAGATCCATGCTTTATAAGTCACTTTAGAAAGCATTATGGAACTTGATTAGTATGTAAATGGATAGGTCGATAGATTTCCATCCATAGATATATGGGAAAATTAAATTAGTCAATCTCAAACATTTTTAGGTTTTATGAATGTACAACTATACACATACTCACACTTGGGATGAAAATATCTTATACATTCAACATGCCTACAATAGAGCCATCACATCTCTATGGGTCACAATCCATTATATACATGTTTTGGGTTTCATTCTTTGACACCTATAGACATTTATTACCATGTACTAACTATCACTAATTTATGCACATAGGAATGGTAAGTGGACAAATCTGAGAAGCTTCTATGAAATATTTAGTCTTCATTAGCAAGTTTAATAGATCCCCTCTCTCACATAAGTAAGTTACAAGGAGTATCATGATGCACATCACACACCTCATGCATTTTAAGTTGGTGATAAATTTTGTATCTACCTTTAAAATGATTGATTCAAATGTCCACACCAAAATATCAAACCTCTATTTTATGGTCCTTACACCATTTTCCATGAAGCTGGTGAGAACGCCTTCATTATTGATCTACCTTTGTAATTTTTCATGCACCTAATATTTAATGTGGAAAAAATCAATCCATTCACTCCACCACTTATTAATCTATTTGTGACACAACATACTTATAATTTATATCATGAAAACTTTCATCCCATATAGAAAGACTAAATCTTAAAAGTGATAGACATAAACACCTACCATGACATAACATTAACTTTTTTGAGTGGTTAAGGTTGGACAATATGTTGATCAAGCTAAGTGGAACACTTCTCAATAAAATTGAGTATATTTTCCTTAGTTTCACACTAATGTAATGGATAACATTGATATTCAATAATGGGTTAATGATCTATGCATAGCCTCTATACAATGGAACACACTCCTCATTTGTTCTTATATGCATAGCTCACACCTCTCACACAATATTATACACTCCTTTTCATGAAACTTACTCATAATCCCAATCACAAGTCTCATTCTTATTCACAAAATTTTATGAAATGGTCACCTTAGATCATAACCTATGCATCTCACTACACATTATTTAACTCGTAGTCCTATATGCCTTACTAGATTTTTCTTGTAGATTATCCTACTCCATTGGGCCCCACTTTAACATAACTAAATTTTGACCTACATTGACAACATGCAATAGGAATCCAAGGGAAAATATTAATTAGTTAATTTTTAGTAGAATCAAACATAAAAAATAAGATTAAGATAAATCATTCCCAAGCCTAGATACTAGGGGGATATATATAACAAGACAAAAACATAACATAACTATAAGAACAAAACATAAATCCCTTGTTGGAATTGTAATTATCTTGCTCAAATTATGTCTAAATGGAGTATTTTTCAATGTTCTTGCCTTTTGGGAAAAACCTCTCCTTTGTCCACTATGGTTTTGGTCTTTGAATGTATTTGTCTATGAAGTTTCTCTTATAAATTTTGCATAATAACTTTAGACAAATGAGCTTTTTAGAAGTGAATGTGAGACTTTATATTTATATATTTCAAACTAACCCCACCCAGGTGTGATTAGGTTTAGGATAACCTTGGGTTAGACGTGGGAGTTAAAATTCAATAAATAATGTCCTTAATTATGCATTTATGGAGGCATGACTCAGTATTTCTTATTTCTAAAGTGTTTATGTTGATATTTTATAACTCTTGACTTTGAAGATGATGACATCATCATGACCTCATTTCCTTTTGATATTTGTTGAATTTTGATTTTTGGAAAGTACAAATTAACTAATTCAACATGGATTATTTAACTAATCATTTAATTTTGTTTGATTGTTTAATTAATTTTTCTTATGCTTTTGGCCATTTCAAGAGTTTAATCATGTGCACTACTTAATTTGTCAAAAAATTTAGTTTGCTAGGCCACAACCTAACTAGGGATGAATCCATGGGAGGTTATCATTGTGTACAAGGTAATACCCCAAATAGGGATGATTTGATGCCATTATAGGAACTTACATCTAATGTGTGTAATAATCTGGGATGTTCAGGGATTTTTAGGCTTAATTTGCATATTTTTATAGAAACTTATATGAAATTTATTTAGACAAAAACATGGTCAAAAAGGAATGTCTACATTTTGCCCCTATTTGAGTATCTATTGAAATACATAGGCATAGTAACTTCTTCTAAAATAATGACAAAGCTATTATGTTAAAAAATTTAATGCTTTGGCTAATGCCCTAGAGGGTGGTTGATAAGCACTGGATGCTCCCTCAAGGGATTGAGCAAAAAAAAGTATCATCCAATGGGCCCTTAAAAAGAAGAAACAACATAGTCTATTGGTAATGGAGGTCAAAATTAATGATTTAACCAAAGTAAATAATAATCATTGGCAAAATTAAGGTGCCCTAGTAAGGTGGATGTAAGCATGATACAATTCTACTTTACTCTAGTAGGATAGATGTGATCAATGATCAACATAAATAATTTTACCTTTTATGGAAAATAAAAAATGAAGATCACATAATGAACCCATAATCTTATATTAGTGGTGAGGACATGTATGAATTTTGGATACCTACTAGTACAAAGATGCACATCCTAACTATCAGTTATTACTATTCATTTGTGTTTTAGATACTGTGTTTGGGTGGTGTTGCAGTAGGTCTATTATTAAAAAGGGGAAGTATTGCTGATAACATTTCTTGATATCTCCTTTGTCTTGATTTTTGTTTTATCTTGTGATATTATGCATCATATTTATAGATAATTATAATAACAATAAGTATCCTATGCATGGAAAAAATAATTTAAATGAAAATATAAACCACTTAATTTTAAGATATAAACAATCAAATCCCTAAGGATAATGCAATAAACTAAGTTTAGGAATGAATAAAAATATTCATAACACAAGTACAAGATATGGTTAATCAAAAATCTAGTGCAAATAAAGTGTAATAATCATATGCAACCAAGGGAAAGGGAAGCAAAAAAACACAATCTAAATTCAAAAAGTAAATAACTCAATCCCAATTTTTAAGCAAGACTCAAGTGTAAACTAATTTTCCTTAAACACACAACACTTAAAATGAACAAACTTAAAACCAATAGAAAAGTTAATCTAAGTCACATGAAACAAACAACTACTCTAAGGCATATAAAACAAATAATTAATCTAATGCAATTGTAAGAAACAAATAGAATACATAAAAATAACAAATTAACTACTTACCAACATTGTTTGTGCATGTGTAATATAAGTGTTATGCTTGGAAAAAGGTTGCTCCTAGGCTATAGGGAACAATAACAAATGTATGATGACATAGGAAGGGGGAACAAAAGAATAAGGAAGGGGTGGATGAACTGAATCCAAATGTGTAAGGAAAATTGGCATTGCCTACATAGTCCCATGGACACAAGTTCCAACATAGACTTTATGCCAAATATAATCCTCTTAGGATGTGGGATAGAAGAAAATTTATGACAAGTGAAAGATATTGATCATAGAGGAAAGTAGGAATGGGATCACAAAATGGTGAGATCATGAAACAAAATGGGTTGACGCTCATAATTATGAGAACATATGACACAAAAACTCACAAAATTGTGAGATTGTGGTTTAGGATAAAACCACACTAAAAGATAAAAGGAAAGTGTTCACAAATGAAAAAGGCTGATAAGTTATATTATTCACTATATTTAAGGTTTATAACAAGAATAAGATCACAAAATGGTGAGATTATACATGAATCACAAAATGGTAAGATCATTAATGACTCATAAAATAAGGAGATCATTTGGATACAAACATATATGAAGGAATGATCCCAAAAAATAATGAATGATATCAATGACCAAGACTAGTTGAGCTGACCCAAGATGCCCCATGCATCCAGTGCCACCTACATAGTCTATGTAAATTGTTGGATCATGTGATTAGCCTATAAAGGTGAGGGAAAACTATCAAAAAATGGAATAGTAAATATAAATGGTCATGGCATAACCCATGTGAAATATTAATTTATACCTACTGACTAGGAGATGCATACCCTAAGTAGCATGGATATAATCTGAAAGGCCTAGTGTTGGAGGCTTGTTTAGGAGTTTGGCATATTTCTATGTTTTTAGGCCCTTATTAGGAATCTCAACTCAATGGATAATTATGAGATACATAATGGTTTTAATCACAAAATATTGAGATCATAGATTAATAGTACTCACAAAATGGTGAGAGCATGGGAATAAGGGTGGTTGAGCTGACCTTAAAAAATATTGAGTACTACATACATAGTCCAAATGGAATTCAAGACACTGTAGTTCACCCTATAGTGAGGAATTTGAATAATTAAAAACATATTTGTGAATAGTAAAATGGTAGGGTATGAAACAATGGTAAGGTAAGGCATGATAAAAGGTTACTCCTAGGCTATAGGAAATAATAGCACAGGTAGGTTTCCCTTAGGATATATGGAAAAATGACATAGGTAAGTGATATAATTTTTTTTATAAAATGAAGGATGCAATTTAAAAACCACTATCATACTATCCTAAGATACTACCCCTTTGTGAATGAACATGATCAAAGAGTCATAATATTAAATTAGTCATTAAAACTACATCCAAATACAACCATTGAAAGTGTCCAAAGTATCAATGAATTGGAACCAAGGTCATAATGGTAATAGGAGAAGTAAATTAAAACTTCAACCAATAAGGAAGGAATGGGGAAGAAAGGCATATGGTATGTTATTAATAAGGTGATGTTACGACACAACTTAAATTATCCTCGTAGATAATACTTTGGGTCACTCAAGTGAAAAAGTCCTTGAGATGTATTATGTTCATTGGTTCATTAAGTTTATCTCCTTCTAAAATAGCCAACCTGTATGCTCCATATCCATAGTTAACAACAATAACATAATGTCCCAAACAATTAGGCTTAAATTTCCCTTTTTATTGCATTTAACATTGGTATTCTTCTATTTTTCTTTGTACTCAAGATCACCAAACTTGAATTTTTTGTATTTCACATACCTTTTATATTGACCACATAATTGATTTTGGTATTCTTGAAGACTATTCACAACTACCATGTTGTTTTCATCCAATAGTTTTACCTCTTGTAGATGAGCTAATTTATAATCCTCATCATCAAGGATATGTTTCAATGAAATGCATAAAGAAGGCAACTTGACCTAACAGGAAGAATGGCCTCATTTATATAAAATAGGTAATAGGGTGTGGCTCTTATTGGAGTCAAAAAATTGGTTCAATAAGCCCAGAGGGAATGAAAGACTTTTAAGTTTCAATCACAACCAACATCATTGATGATCTTCTTAATAATATTGATAATGGTTTTGTTAGATGCCTCTATTTGGCCATTACCTTGTAGGTAATATATAATGGAGAAATGTTGGGTAATATTATATTCAACACAAAGAGCTTTGACATCATTATTTTTAAATGACCTACCATTATTAAAAATGAGCTTTGATATAATGTCGAAGGGGATACCATAGTGGTAGATGAGGTTATTAAAAATGAATTTATATATTTTCTTACCTATCATGTAAGTCAGGGGAATGGCTTCCACCCACTTAGTGAAATACTATGTGGTAGTAAGGATATGTTTATGTCCATCTGAGGAGTTCGGGTTAATATTTCCTATGAGGTTGAGTCCCCGCATTGAAAATGACCATGGCATAATCATTTGCTTGAGTGTTTGGGATAGATCATGTATACAATTAGCATGCTTCTAACATTATTTACACCTTTTAACATAAATAGTTGCATTTGATTCCATGGTTGGCCAATAATAACTAGTATGTAATAAATTTTTAGAAAGGATGGACCCACTAGTGTGGGCCCCAAAAATCCCTTTATGTATTTATCTCAACATTAGTATATAATCCATTGAGTTTAAACAAAAAATTAGAGTTACATCAAACCTTCTAGAATAGAGTGTAGGCCCCAAGTAAGGTATAATGAGAGGATTGGTGGATGAATGTTTTTTGTCTTTTTTTGAGATAGGCTATGTGAAATGACTTGGTCATTAAGTTAATTATATAGTTTGGAATACCAAGTAAAAATGAGACCAATAATATCATAGATCATCTCAATAGTCAAGCGTTCATGGACTGGTGTGAGAAGATGTTCAATGAGTAATTGATAATATCTGGCCTAGTTTATAATGTGGATCATGCAACTAATTGTAGCCATGGCATCTTTTGTTATGTTATTGGCCTGAGGTATTTGTTCAAATTGAAAGTGTATAATCTATTACTTGAGAGTGTCTACCATATATTTATAAGGCACATGCTTCTCATCCTTAGTCTAGAATTGGTCCATGACTTGTTTTATGATAAGTTGTAAATATCCATTAACTATTAGATGTTTAATGTTCCACTATACTACTAAAAAAAACCCTATAAAGAGTTATTTGTATTCATCCATGTTATTGGTACAAGGAAATTTGATATAGAATGACTTGGGAATGAGATCCTCATGTGGTATTATGAACAATAGTCTTATTCCTAACCCATGAGATGTGATATAACTATCAAAATAGATTTTCCATCACTACTCTTTAGGATGTGTTTCTACTATAGTCATGATGGACTCATATGGAGACCCAAATGTGAGTTATTGAGTGTCAGGAAGAGGAGATTCAACAAGCTAGTCTATAATTATTTGTCCCTTAATGGATTTTTGGTTAGCATATTCTATCTTAAACTCACTTATAATCATAATCCATTTAGCATACAACCCTATAAATCTACTTTTGAAATTAGATACTTCAGTGGATCTACTTTGGCAATGATAATGTTCTTATTATTTAGCATGTATTGGTGTAACTTTTGTGCTATAAAGACCATAGATAAACAATATTTCTTGTTCAGTGTATAATTTTTCTCATATGTGATCAATGTGTAGCTTTAATAATAGACAAAATGATCTTTCCCTTGTTCATCATGTTAGGCCAATAGTGCCCCTAGGGCTTGTTCAACTGTAGAGAGGTAGAGTAGTAATGGATTATCTAGCATAGGTGGTAAAAAATAAGTGGATTGGACACATATGTTTTCAATTGGTTAAAAGCCTTATGTAAATCTAAATTCCATGACAAAGTAGTGTCCTTATTCAATACATGTGTAAATGGATGACACTTTTCAACCAGTTATGATATGAAGCATTTGATTGATTGTATCTTGCCTTGAAAACAATAGAGATACTTCAAAGTAAAAGGTGGTGGAATTTTGGTAATGCCTTGACTTTGGATAGATCAACTTCAATGAACCTATGAGAGATAATTAAGAATATCAATTTGATGAAAGTTATGCCAAAGATGCACTTTTTAGGATTGAGTCTAACCTTGTACTCCTGAAGTCATTCAAAGATCTTTTTAAGTATAGCTAAATGTTTGACATGGGTCTTGGATTTACATAAGATTCCATATACATAGTCCTCATCTATATGGTGAATCATATCATGGAAAATTATTGTCATGACTTGTTGATATGTTTCCCCTACATTATTAAGGCTAAAAGGTATGACCTGATAATAGAATGTTCCCTAAGGAGTGGGGAATACTATCATATGTTGGTTTTTTAGTGTGATCTTGATTTGATTGTATCCTAAAAAACATCCATGATGGAAATCATTTTATACCTAGTTATGTATCCAATAATCATGTCAATATTTGATAGAGGAAAGTCATCCTTTCGATAGGCCTTATTAATGGCATGGAAATCAGTACATAATTTGATACATTTTGGATTTTATTTACTAGTAAAATATTGGATATCAACTCTAATTAATCAATAGGATGATTGCATATGTGTCTAAGAGTATCTCAAATTATTTCTTGACTAAGATGATAATGTGAGGATACATTTTCCTAAGTTTTTGCTTGACTATCTTGGCATCAATATGGATAACAATATGATGTACAACCAAGGTGGGGTCCAAACATGGCATATCAAAATAAGTACATGAAAAAATGTTGATGAAATCCTTAATGATGGCTATAAGGATTTCATGTTCCTTCTTAGTGAGGGATGCACCTAGTTTTATCCACTTTGGATCAGCCAATGTTCTAATGTTAACCTTAGAAGTTTCCTCCAAAAAGAATGTAAAACCATATTCTAAGAGAGTCAAAAAAGATGTAAATTGGTTGGAAATATCAAAGTCCTAGGGTCAAACTGGCTCATCCAATTCTCCTAAATATGATGAATTAGAATCACCCAATGGTGTCAATGGCCATGTAACAAATACCTCAATACATTCTTAGATAATATGTTCATAGACCTATTGTTATTATTCACTAATTTTAGACCCAAATATTATTATGGGATTGGTGGTATCATGTGATTATTTTGAATAAGGGTGAACATCTCTATCCAATGGTGACTAAAATAGGTTTTCACATAGAGATTGGCCTTTTTCTTTACTTTTACCCTAGTACAAAAGTGCCTCAAAGATGTTTTCACTTTTGGTCCTCAATGTTTGATTTTCTTTTTCTTTTTTGAAAAAGAAGTTCACCCACTCTCTAAAATAGGTAATAATATCTAATATAATATAGAAACATATTTTATGATATCCAATTTAAATATGGTCCCTTAGGCCTAGAAAGTTGCTAATAGCCACATCATTCTTGAACTCATCATGTGACACTGTGGATTCTTGTTGGTCCCAGTCATTGAGTTATGGATGATGAAGTAAAAGTGGTTAAGGATGAATTGAATTACATGCATAATGGTATGTATGGCATGAGTCTTAAATAGGTTGTTATTAAATAAGTCCTTATATATACTATAATTAGACTCTACATCACTACCATCATCATTTTTGCTAATCATTAGTGTAGGAACACAAATATGGTATGTAGGGTCACCCCTAAGTGGTTTAAATCCAAAACCATGATTTCCTTTATACTTAGTTATGTAAATTGTCTAAGGAGTACCTTTTTGATCTTCCCCCAAGCCTCTACCTACATAATCTTTATTATCTATGATCTGGTTAGGGATGGGATACCTTTTGCTTTGGTATCACTCATTCAATTCATCATTATAAAGCCAAGAATCATATTCGATAAGTGGGTCTTGTTCTTGGATAGTGGCTAGTGTGAAAATAACAAGTTATAGGGATTAAACTTGCCTGTCTATTGCCATTCTATGTGAATGGCCTTGGATTTGTCTTTTTCATAGGATTTAAGGGCCTATGGAAGATTAACAACATTCAATGCATTATGCATGAGATATTCACCTAGGACTTTATTAGAGACATTAAAATGTTTTTATATTTCAAGAGTGGGTGCAAAGGAATTAGAGACAAGGATATTAGGGTCTATATAATTAGAATGTAACATTTCAACAAGTAGGTCTTTGTCCTTCTTAGGCTTACAATCTAGGCCAAAATGGTAATTATAAATTTCATACTCGGCCTCTAGATGTTTTTAGAATTGGTATGGCTATAGGTACATAGGAATAGTTAAATCCATCCCAAAATGGGGAACTTGATACATTGGTGTGATGTTAAAGGTATTTCTTAGATTTTATGTATTCATGGTCAACCCAAAATTAAATTGTATGATAAATCTAGGTATAGCACATGGTAAAGTGTGTCGTGGGTCAAGGGCCCAATGACAACTAGAAAATAGATTATTCCCTATTATTTTCATTCTTCATTATCATAGGCCTTGATGGTAATTATCTTTAGCTAAAGGTTAGTTATCATATATCCTAGATGCTTGAACAACCATATAGACACAATATTAAGGATTGATCCTTGTCTATGAGGACATGCTTAACTTTGTGTTATGCTTGACATCTTTGATATATAATGGGTTATTATGGAGAGGGCCCAAGGATGACATATCACTTTAGTTAAAGGTTAATTACTAGCCAAGAACTAGGTGTCTGACCAAATCTTGGAATTTATTTAGTGTAATGTCATTTAGTGCTTAATATTAGCTCAAGTGTTCTATAAAGATATTTTTATGGATGGTAGATGTACATAATAAATATAAAATAGAGATTTGTATGGGAATATTTTGTATTTGTTCCATAATATTATAAATTTTCTCCTTAACATTTATAATTGGCTTACTCTTAGCTGGTATGGTGGATTGAATGGGTTCATTATTAAAATGTGGTTATGGGATTGAAATGGTGAATTTATTTTATTGAGGTATGATTGCATAATCTGGATTGGGTAAAGGGCCATTAAATGAGAGGAATAAGGGGAAGGAATTGGGATGGTAATCTTTAGTTACTATTATGTTTGGCTATAGTAATATGTTAAAAGAGGATTATCGGTATAAGGAGGTTGATAGGCATTATTAGGAAATGGTCATGGTTGATTGGTAGTTGGCCTATGGTTGATAATAATAGTAGATATATGACTACTTGAAATATAACCTAAAAATTTATTAGAGTCATATATGATAGCATGATATGCCTCTTCGTTAGATGGATCATTTCGACCTTGGATCTAACTATTGTGTTGTTGTTTCTATCACTACTACTATTTTTGTTGTTGAGGTGGTTTTCATGTTTGTTGATTCTAATTGATAACATTATGTTGTGGAAAAGGATATTGATAAATACCCAAGTTTTAATTGGAAGTAGAATTCATGTTGTCTAAATTGATCTCTCTATTTTACAACATGTTTTAAATGAGGTGCATTAATTTCACACATTAGTGTATAGAATGGTATTTAACTCAGTGATATTCAAATAATTCATGCTCTTTGTACCAATCATGTAAAGGAACACCTTGAGGGAATGGATTTAGCATAGACCAACTAATCATATTAACAATATCTCATTTTTAGAAGATAAACTCAATTTATTCTCTAATATCACTAATGCCTATCCTTAGGTCTTATTCTTGGAGGAGGTGTTTGCAAAGTAGAAGGAAAGATTTATAGCATACATGGAATTAGATACATTTTTGGAGTTGGTTGTGCTATGTAATTGGTTGCATATAACATAAATGGTGTGTGTACCATTTAGACATGGTGTGATTTAGTAACTCCATAAATGTAAACATTCTTTTTGTAGTTATATGCTTTGGGTTTTTCAAAAGTATTGGCCTAAGGTGGTGTAGGAGACTACATTTGAATTTGGCTATGGGTTTGGTTTTGGCCTTGATGTTGATTTTGGCTCTAGTTTTGATTCTAATTTTGATTAGGAGAAGACAATTTGATTATTCCCTTATTGATAAGGGCCTTCTTAATTTGTATACCCTTTTTAATTATCTCCTCAAATGTGTGATCACATTGAATCTCAAGGTGATAAAATATATCATTGTGAAATTTCTTGGTAAAAAAAATTGTCAACTATTTATTAGGTAAATTGTGCATGAAATAGATAGAAAGTGTTGTCCATCATTACAAGTAGCTTTTAAATATCTCACCAATATTTTGTCTAGCTTGACCTAAATCAACCATAGTAACCTCATGTTTGAGATTATAATAGAAATGTTGTATAAAAATATCTAAAAGGTCATCGAAGTTAGATATAGAATTATATGGTATTTTGAGAAGCCACTCCAAGTCTTATCGAGCTAAACTTCTAGGAAAAATTAGAAGAAAGTAGATATCACTATAAGACACTACATGGAAAGTAACAAAAAAACCCCTTCAAATTCTCCCTTGGGTCTCCTTTGTCATTATATTTATCAAAATTGTGTGGCTCATAACCTGGAAGAAATGGTATTTGAAGGTTCTCCATGTTGAATGGATATGAACATATCTCATATAGTTTAAACTTTTTTGTCTACTTCCCATTTTGAATAGATACAATTATATCCCTTATTTGTTGCAGTTCTTGGGATAGAAAGCTAGATGGTAGATTTTTATGGTTGTGGTTGGGTGGTCAAAGGTGGATTACCTTAATCAGGGTATAATGGATGAAGGTGGTATTGTAAAATATTGGCTTGGTGGATTGATTGGCCAATTATAGGTATCCTTTGGTTAGGATTATATTACTAATATGATAGATATTGTTGATAAATATTCTATATAGAATTAGTAAAATGACTCTAGCTTGGAGGGAACTATGGCTGAGATATAGGTATTTGTCTTGTGGAATGTATTGTGTATGCTAGATTTGAATAAGAACATGTTGTTGATTAGTCCAAACCTATTGTATAAAATGCACCCATTGCTAGCCAAATGTTTCTTTATGAATGTATTACATATTAGGCCCTTTTTTAATGTGTGGTATTTGTTGGGAAAAAAGGTAATGATTGCCTAGCGGGGTTAATCCCCTATTATTGGGTGAACACTTTTTACCTGCTTAGTACTTGTTGAATGTTTGACACTTGTTATTGACCAACCACCAGCTATTATTGACTAAATAAGATATATTTTTTACTAGAAAATGTTTGTAATGGATTTACCACTTTTGGTGGTATATTAGTCTATATATATTATCATGAAACTTTGGTTGCCACATGTTAGGTTGGAATAGTGTTTACCACCTATTGAGGTGGAGTATTGGTCACCCCCTACTAGGGTGAAATATTGGTCTATGTTTGGATATTTTATACCTATAGTGTAGTTGAGGAAGTAAATGGTGGAGGATTAGTTATTTGTTGCAACTATGAACTAAACACTCCTACCCCTACTATTATGAACCACTTAAGGTGTTTGTGGGTGAAACTTGTTTTGAACTATTCTATCATACATGTGACTCAAATTGGTGTGAATTTGGGATACACTTGAATTTTATCCACCATGTTTTACAAAGGGTCTTGAGTAGGAGGCATAGTTTCTTTATCAATTAATGGGGTATCAAACATGTCCCCAACTTGGGTATTTTTCATGAATGGGTCTATGTTCATATTAGTATATCTCAATGAGTCATTTTTCACCCCAGATGATGGCATTAACTCTATGATCAATGTATTGGACATGATCATGACATTTATATTCGTGGACAAGTTAAGGTATGTTTGGTATGATTGTTGAAGTTGTGATATTTGGTTATCAACATGACCCTTTCCTTTTACAAGTACAACAAGATCTTGGTTATGAATTAGTATTAGGGCCTGATTATGTGTAGATGATGTCTTTTGAATGGTCTAATGACATGTAAATTACTAGGATCTCTAATCAAGCTAGGTAAAATTTAATGTGGAAATTTAGTTGAGAATTTATCACCTACCTCTACTTATGTAACAAGAATTTAATATATATTATCTAAGAGATGTCAATCAAATAAGGATTGTAAATAGTCTAAGTTATATCAGTCACATAGTATGGCTCTTGTTATTGGACATATGTCATGTTAGGTGATATGATAGCAAGGTATTGAGTGGTTTGGTCTTGGTCTTACCCTAGATAAGAAGGTGTATTGTTAAGATAATGTGCTAATGGGTCTTGGCCGTAATATATATAATGGGTATCATATGTTGGATATAGATTCATCTCATATGATATGTCATCTCCATAGAGATCTAGAACAAAAAGGTTATTTGTGATAATGCTTTCTTTCTTTGAATTATGCATGGTTATGATATGTGCATAGTGAGACATGGTTGAAGCAATGGTAGATATTTATTTATAATATTAGTTTATTATTTCAAATGTTTGAAACTTTGGCCTAAAATGGAAACTTGAAACAAACTTGGTCATAGTCTAAAACTATCATAAAAAACTCACTTAGCTCTTAGAAATAATTCTAAAAGTGAAATGTGAACATGGTCTTGGAAAAGGTCTATGCTAAGTCTAATTAAAATTTTAAACTAAAACATGAACCTATCTTTGAAAAAGTTATTGAACTATATAAAGTTTTAAAAAAACTTGGTTTATGTCTAAGAATGAAATGGCACTAGATTCTTGGCAAAAGTCATAAAGCTAGTCTTGGAAATGAACTCAATCTAAGTATGAAACTTGAAATGAACTTGAAATCTAAGGCAATTGGTCTTAAATAAAGAGAGCATTGATAGATTTAAACTTGTAAACAAGGTCAAAAGTTAATTTGGTCTAAAAATAACTTACAATCATAAAATGAAGGTTTAAAGTTGTTCTAGGAAATCTAATTAGAAATCCAACTCAAGTATTGCAAACTAAGTGCAAAAATTAAAACATTCAAACCCAAGTGGTAAGCAAGAATCAAATGTAAACTAGTTGTAATTATATATATACTTGGAAGTGGGTTCATACTTTATTTGAGAGGTAAATTTAACTCTTGGCATAAGGTTTAAAGGTCTATGTGAATGACATAACCATGCTAGATTTATAATCAGATCCACACTTTTAAGATGTTTGAAAATTGGTGGAGAATAACTCTAGATTATCTAGGTTAAAATGTCCAGCATAATAATGCTATTTATAAACAAATGGAACAAATGGTTTTGATCTCATTTTGAATAAAGCCAATAATTTGGAATAATTTTAGGAGCGTAACACTTTTTTATGCAAAGTGGGGTGTGTAACATGTGTTTGTTTGATGTTCTAATTGTTTGACTTGTCAAAGTGATTTTGGACTCAAACAATATAGGTAAACTAAGAAGTATCACCTAAGTGCATGCTCTTGCATTAAAACTAACATGAGGCATCCATAATATCTACCACTAATATAGCATTATTGAAAGGAATTAATTGTTAATCCAAAAATAAAGAGTGCATGTAAGTAGAGTTTTTTAAGACCCCTTTATCTTTTAAGAATTGATACATGGCAAGGAACTTAGAGTTCCAAAATAACTCGAAATTTGATAGGATAATCCATGGTAAGTGGGGTCATTTAATCTAAATCTTTGACTTGGCTTAGAAATAATTGGGCACAAAATTCATGTCAATTAAATCTAAACCATTTAGATTGTTATGAAAAGGGGTTGTCCTTTGTACAATGACTATAATTGTGTAATTCTTAGTTAAGTATGATGTATATATTGATGCATGGCTTGGGGATCCATTAGAATTGTCAAGCTAACCACTTAGCCACTATCTAATCCAATGGCATGATCAAATTATATACCCCACTAGATAAATGGGGTTGGATAAATGTTGGGAAATAAAACCCTAGGTCAAAGTCCACATAAATAAGCCATCAGGAGGTG
Organism: Torreya grandis; assembly: GCA_037957365.1. Taxonomy (NCBI): domain Eukaryota; kingdom Viridiplantae; phylum Streptophyta; class Pinopsida; order Cupressales; family Taxaceae; genus Torreya; species Torreya grandis. The sequence goes on along the minus strand of JARHVA010003459.1, from coordinate 18,015 downwards.
ATGAAATCCCACTCATAAGACATAAAAAAATAAAAATAATAGAAGAACTAGGTTATTTCTTGGTCACCCAAGTCCCTAGGAATAATGGGAGAGTATACATGACATTTATTTGGGTTTTAATAAAAAACAAGTAAAAAAATGTGTTTTTTGTCAGGCAAGTTCCCTAAATAGGACACAGGAGAGCATACACACAAGGATTTACTAAAATGAGACTAATTTGAGAAAGAAACTAAGTAATTGAAAAAAATGAAGAACAAAAATCAAAGTGATTTTAGGAAATCTAATTCTAAATGTGATTATTCTTTTTAATCACCTATTGAAATGTGATTGAAGTTCAGCTTTTGTTTGTAACTTTGAAATGACAAAAATTAAAGTTATTTTCAAAAAAATTTAAAGAACAAAAATAAAATGTAAAGGTTTTGGGATGAAAATTTATTTCTTCTTGATCAAGAAAAATCTACAAAAACACATTAGAATTCTGATTGGACCAAGAGAGTAAAGATAACCTAGAAAATTAATGTTAAAAAAACAAAAAACAAATAAACATAAGAAAATAATAGTTAATAATTTGATTATAAATCCTAATATATATATCAAATTCTAATTAAATTATAAGAGGTTTTTAATAGAAATAACCACACACCCATACAAAAATTCATGAAAAATAGTTAATACATCAAAAGTTATGATCATTTTATGGGCCATTTTTTATCCAAAAACTAGAAAACAAAAGTTGTAGTCACTAATTTGATGATAATTTTTAAATATAAATATTTTTTCCTAAATTTTTAATAGGAATTTTATAATAAACATACATACACCCTTGCACAAATTCAACAAAAAATAGTTAATACATCAATAATTATGATCACTTTATGGGTCATTTTTTAGCAAAAAAATGGAATAAAAAAAGAATAAGAATAATAAGAATTTGTGGGGTGTGCACTCATGAAGAGTTGTCCCGTCAAACATGAAATTATGTATGAAATATGAATCCAAGGTAAAATATGCATTAGTCACTTATTATTAGAATCAAACATCAAAAACAATCTTAAGATAAAGCATTCCTAAGCCTAGATATGAGGGGGAGGTAGATAATAAGACAAAAACACAACACAACTAGAAGAACAAAAGATAAATCCCTTTCACCCTTATGGCTCCAAATAACTTTTTGAAATGGTATTTGGCTTGCTTGGCTTACGTCCAAATGGATTTTTTTTTATGCTCTTGCCTTGTGGGTAACACCTCCCCTTTGTCCACTATGATTTTGGTCTTGGCATGTATTGGTCTATGAAGCTTCTTTTATAAATTTTGCATAATAACTTTAGACAAAAGAGTTTGTTGTAAGTGAGTGTTAGACCTTGTATTTATAGATTTCAAACTAACCCCAACCTAGGTGTGATTAGGTTAAATCTAACCTTGGGTTAGACTTAGGAGTCTCAATGAAATAAATAATGTCCTTAATTATACATTTATGGAGGCATGACTCAATATTTATTATTTTCATGGCATTTATGTTAATATTTTGTAATTATCAAATTTAAGGATGATGACATCATCATAACCTCATTTCCCTTTAATATTTGTTGAATTTTTATTTTTGGAAATAAAAAATTCACTTATTCAACATGAATTATTTAACTAAACATTTAATTTGATTTGCTTATTTAATTAATTATGCTTAGGATTTTGGTCATTGGATAAAGTGCCCCACTTAATTAGTTGAAAATGTTAGTTTTTTAGTCCAAAACTTGACTGGGGATGAATCCATAGGAGGTTATTATTGAATGTAGGGTAATACCCTAAATAGGGATGCTTTGATGCCATTTTGGGCACTTACATCTAATGTGTGGATGAATTTAGGATGTTTAATTATTTCTAGGCTTAATTTACATAGTTTGGCATAAACCACTTTGAAATCCATTTATACATGGACGTGGCCAAAAAAGATTGTCTAAATTGACCACATGCCTTGACTAGTGGCCCCAAATCATCCTAAAATCTCATGATCGATTACTGTTAGCTATCATTTAGGATTCCTAGGATCATGACCATTAGTGAATAGTCAGTAATCATGTGACCAAATCAGTGGTCATCACCTAGTTATAAGTTCCATCATTGGCATACAAGAAGGGTGAGACATGTCAACTTTGACTTTGTATTACTCTATAATATTTCTTGTGATTTCCATTGTAATAATGAATTTTAAATATGTAACATGCACATTTTTCCATAGATAGTTAGGTCAATGAAATAATAATATGTAACATAGATAGCATGCTCCACTATAACACATGAATTGTAGCACATTATATCATTATCCCTATTCTTTATTATTAATTAGAAGTTGAATTTCCTAAAATCAATACTTCTAATCCATTAAATGTGTGTTTAATTTTTATTTTTGAATACATATTCATGCATTCACTCTACATAACCAAACTTAGTTATCCCCTACACACTTAGTCTTGAGCCCCATGGTGTATATCACTTCATCTAGAATAAAATGATAATTATTGCCTTTTATTTGACAAATACCATGAATATTTTTCTTGGTCATATTAATACATGCCTATTATTTATCCTAATATTATGGTCCATAACATCATCACTTATCTTGATGCAAAACACATGTGTAAAAAACAATGTAAATTCCCTCTATAGATTTATACCCTATGCCACAAAGAAATCATCAGGATTATGGATGTTAAGTTCATCAAACCTATATATTAATTAAAATTGGTTTCAAACATTATTCCTATTTTAAACAAATTCACTATGGCCATTTTTATATGTATATACTTTCTTAATCTTAACTTAACATGTTAGAAAGACAAATTTCCTTTGCCATTAATGAATGTCATTATTAATTCTATGATCGGATATGAAATGTTATCTCTCATGGATGATTTTTTAGGATATATTTATATTCATATAACTCCTCAAGATCAATATAAAATTAATTTAATCACTAAATGGGGAAATTATTTCTATGTTAAAATGCCCTTTTTCCTCAAAAATGTTGGAGCTACTTATCTACATGGAATGACACATATTTTTCATAAACTCATTAATAAAATAGTTAAAACTTATGTGTATGATCCTATTTACAAATTGAAACATAATTAAAATCATCTTCAATATCTTGTTATCATCTCTAATTGACTCATCAAATATAAATTTATATTTAATCCTTACAAATGTGTTTTCATTGTTACTTCTAGAAAATTGTTAGGATTTCTAATCACTCAAAGGTATTAATGTCTATCATACTAAAATAAAATCTATAGTTAGCATGCCTATTAATCATTCCATTCTATATGTACAAACATATCTTGGTAAACTCAAAGTAATCTGATTATTTATTTTTGAGATGGATTACTGAACCTGTAATAAATTCACTCCTTAAGAAAGGTATTGATCTTGAATAGACTCGCACATGTCAAGAATATTTTTGATAACATGGAGTCACTACTTAATACTCTTATTCTTTGAACACATTATAACAAACACCCTCTCATATTTTATACTTCATCTACTTCCATATTATTTGGGGTAACACTCACTCAACAAGATGAAACCAATATATAATATGTCATATATTACATCAGTCATGATTTAATAGATTAGGAAACATGTTACAATAAATTTGATCATGATTATCTCACTATCTATTTCACTAATAAAAATATTTGAAATTATATGATTTATCAAACTGCTTATGTTATTTTATAGTCTAATCCACTTTGCCATTTCTTCTGCAAATATTTCATAACTAGAGAAAGAATTGGAAAATGGATGGTTATCTTAATGGAAATTGACTTAATAATTATCACCAAAAAATCAATTAAGGGCTAAGTTATTGTTGATCAACTTATTTATGCACCTACACCATCTACTAATAACCTTTAGGATACTCCTATTTATGAATAGATCCTTTTTATTGAAGGTCTTAATCAAGATATTTCTCTTAAAGATTATTTCCATAATTTCACCATTGATTTTCAGTAACAATCCCATGAAGAACCTAAAATTTCCACCTCTAAACCCAAACCTGAATTAATCTTAGAATAATTATCCAAAGTTAAAATTTACTTAAATAAAATTATACACATCATTTTGATGGTGTCAAATGTCTTTAATTATTTTTAATTAAATTTTGAAGTCACTAATGACATGGATAAATATGAAGCTCTCATATTAGGGATGCATGAGGCCATAAATTTAGACATCCCATATTTACATGACCTTATAGACAATATTTTGTGATTATGTAACACCTCAATCTTGTACACTTGGAAAACTCAGAACCTAGTTGTTCTTCTTAGTTCTACACATGATCTAATTTTTTAAGCCTCACCTCTACTATATCTTATGACCCTTGGCCTATCTCTTAGTCTGATCATCCTTATATTCATGGCATAAACATCCCATCTTTCCTATGCAATTATATTATACCTCTATAAGTTTTAATCTTATGATTTCTCTCCTTATCCTTGGACATTAAAGTTTAAGAGAGATAATAACATCAAAATTACTATCCTACCTTGAAGAAGGTGTCCATTTCCCTCAATTAATATAATTTTTAAATGAAACATATTACAATGGTCAGCCTGAGTTCTTTAATGTGAGTTATCTCCTAATATGATTGGTATAATACAATACCAACTCTCATTCATTCCTCACCTAAAATTCAAACCAAAAGAGCACTCAAGAATCACTCAAGTTACCAAAATCATTCCTATTCTACCCTATTCTAATATTATTCAAAGGCACAACCTAGCTATAAATCTAAAGTACTAAAGGATTAGTCACAGGGTCTTATTTTCTAAGTTACAAACTAGGTCACTATTGTACTTAATTTACACACATTACATGATTCACACACAATCCAATATGTATGGGATAACTACATGAGTATGAGGCCCTTTTCTAGAGTAATTGATATGTAGGTGATTCCCTTTGATAACATGGTCATTGTGGGTCATCTCGATACTATGTGCCCATTAACCCATTATCCCCAAGGTCATATTAAAGATGGAAACCTAGGGTTTTTCCATTTCACCAAGAGTTACCATCCATGACCCAAATCTAAATACACTATAATGAAGGTGAAGCTAAACCGAGAATAATCTAGGCGGTCGCATCTTATTTTATCTAATATTCCATACATGACACTAGAGTCTAACCCAAACACTAGTGTCAATACAACTATCTAGAGAGCTAGAGGTACCAAATTAAAAAATTTATGATTGATCAAGAACTATATTCCTACCTAATTTTTATTTGTACTAGATTTAGATCCATATTATCATAAAAAATAGATAATTACTATCTTTTATGTCATTTATATATCTTGCATAGTTTTAATTTCCATTAATAGCTTATCTTAATTTAATAAATTCAACATACGGTACATCTAAGTTTAGCACATCAATTTCCCTATTTTATATCTGATATTCACCCTTGTGACCTATCATTTCTATATCCTTAACCCTATCTACCCAAGCAAGATTCCATGATCTAAGTTAAGATTAAATGTGTGGTGAACCTGATTCATGGGAATGCAATTTTTTTTAATTCCTAAGGTTTCAAACCAGATAGGGTTTCATATTACTATACTTTTTCATTTTCTATTAGTATTATTTTTCATGTAACCTAGGAATATCTTTATATTAGGGGTGTGTCTATTGAACATATTTATCTTCCCCTCAACCCATCCAAGATATCTCAAACCAATGATGGATCTCATACCTAGGATCATGAGGATGCCAATGTTAAAAATGAAAAAAAATCATGATATGGTTATCATAGAAGAAGATTATGGTAATGAAATTCTAGAAAAAAATGAAAATTACTAGGTAGACAATGACTAATTGCATAAAATTGAAATGTTTTGTGAGTACATTTAATAAACCCTAAATTTGATAAAATCTAAAAAACTATACTTGAAGCTAAAAATGCAAAATAATTAATGGATACATCCCTCCCATTAAACACATTACAACTTAATACATTTAATGGGGGAATTGGTTATGTGTTTTAACCTTTGTTCCTTGAAACTACTATTAAAACATCTTTTATGAACTTACCCATTATTTCAACATAAATACTAGTTGTAATGCCTATTATAACTCAAAACATGTTTCTATCCTCTATGGTGACTACTTAAATTACTAATCAAAATCCCAATGGGCCTACAGTTCCATCACTCCTTCAATTCATAAATATCTTACAGGACAAAGTTATAAACATTAAACAAAAGGATTCAAAATATTCATATGTTATAGATTCACAAGATGTATTGTATAATCCACTTACACTTGAGATCTCTTTGCACCCTTTACCAATTAGATTAATTTAACCTAAGTTCACATTTTATGATAGCAAGGGTGATCCTAAACAACATATTTAAACCTTTTATTTTTCATGCCTTGGTTATGATTTTAATGATAAAATTTTGACCAAATTATTTCCAAGGAGCCTCAAAGATTATGGTTTAAGGTGGATTTATGACTTACCTCTCCAATCTATGAAAGAATTCAAACCTATTTAAAATTATTTTTTGGCACACTTTTTTATTAAAAATACTAAAAAGGTTTTCTATGCTAAAATTATAAAGATCAAACAAGGAAACAATGGACCAATCAATGAACATGTCTTGAGAAATAAGACAATGCTATCCAAAAGAACCAATCTTATGGCAAACAAAGCATTGAAAGACATATTCAAGTAAATTTTACTTGTTATTTTACATGAGTCCATTATTTTAAAAAAGTTTCAATCCTTTTATGACTTATTCCATATTGTATGGGGTTGTGAAATGAAGCTTATGTCATTGAATAAGCTCAAGTATGTATAAAACACACCAGTTACATCTACATCTAGTATAAAATTTACAACTAAACCAAGTTATAAGTTAAAACCTCTCAAGCCTAAAATAAAAATAACCACCAAGGTTAACACATTTGAAAAAAAAAATAATCATCTTGTCCTATCTAATGCACCAAGGAGATAATTTACACATTTAATTGAGCCTCATGCTTCATTATTCCTATGGTTGATAGAGTGTCATATTGTATCTCTCCCTCCTCTGATATAAGTTGATGTAAAGACCTCTACCTAAAGGATATGGTGTAAATGCTTATTATGACTATCATTAAGGCCTTCAAAATTCTACAAATAGATGTTTTACCTTAAATAATAAGATCCAATTTCTCATCAATGACCAACAAATTAATAAGGAATTAGTTTCATAACCTGGTGATCACCATAAATAGAATATTTTTAACAATCCTTTATAAGACCATTATAATAAGGAACCAAATTTCAAAATGGAAAATAATGCACATCCTCCTCCATCATATTATGGGCACCCACTAGATGGGGTTATTGGTATATACCTCCCATGGTTCAAAAACTTGATATTCTATTTTATGATAGTGAAATTAATGATGATGACTATGATCTTCATTTTATATTCATTTGAGTGTACATTGATAAAACCTATGCATAATGTTATGATTGATAATTGTACAAGAAAAAATGTTTGCACCATGAAATTACTTATGTATTTGGGTTATACTCATATTGATTTACACCATTCTTCTATATCATTCAAACCATTTGGTGATACCTAAAAGAAGGTTCTTGGAGAGATTGATCTACCTTTATAGGTTAGTCCTGCACATGTGGTTACTACATTCTCAGTTATACCTTATACAACATACCATTCAAGAAGTACCTTCTATAGTACATGGGTGTATTAAATACATTCATACCAATTGATTAATTTTATTTTTCAATATTCCATATGAGAATCCTCTTAAACAAGATAAATTTTATACCTAGGAAGTTAGTTATCAATCCTATTAAGGCTAATCCACTACAAAACGGTAAGCAACAATCAATCACCTTTACTAGAAAGCTAGTACTTGAAATATATTCACATCATAGATAAATAGTGGGATCCCAAAAATCCTCATTTTATACACACCATATTCATACATCCACAACACATAAACATGTTCCTACTATTGCTATTCCAAGAAACCATAGACTACATAGAGATGGGTTATAATAACCCCTATTACTTCTATTGGTACTTCATGATCTCAAAGACCTACTATACATATGCCAAACATAAAAAATACTATAGTGACATATATTTCACCTATATATGCCCATTTTTAGTACCACTAGTTTCTCACACCATATGATCATCCTTTGGATGAGATCATTCTATGATTTTGTCTCTTCCAAAAATACCAAAAACATTCAAAAATATTCCAAAACATTTTCGGTACCTACATGTTCTATTAAATCCTTGAGATTTATCTATTAGTCCCATGTTGAGGGATAGCATATCATTTATTCCTACATACACATATATAGGCATACACATATACATGATACAGTTATAGGTGTTGGTATTTCCCTCTACACACATCACCAGGACATTGGGGGAAACCATATTCTTTGATCTTGATACAAATAAGTTATATTATTTGATGATCACTCTACACTATCATGTTTGAGATTATATATGTAATTAGACATGACTTATCCATGCTTATATCTTACACATGGTAATTGATATGCTTTATACTTGACTTTTTTCTAACACATCTGATCCATGGGCCACTATGACATGATCATGTTGGTTGCTTATGATTTTCCTTTACACACTTCCTTGAGTGTTTTCCCTTGTTATTATCTTACTTTTTTGAGCATTTGAATATGTTCCATTGTATGTGTCCTATGTGTCTTTTTTTTGGACATTTTAATGTCTTTACTTATTGTATAGACATTTGAATATGTCATTCCTTAATTTTGTGGACATTTGACTAAGTCACATCCATTCAATTTTATAGCATTTGAACATTCCCCTTATTTGCAGTCTCTTTAAACCATTACTTTTTTACTTGATTTTTAGTGCTCTTGCATGTGTTTTTATTTGCTTGTTAATCTTGTATTATTATAATTTAGACATTACCATGATCTTTATCATGCATCTTAGGCCTAAATGTGATCAAATTGGTTCTATATGATTTAATGATACATTTACACAGACATGTTTCCTTCTATACAATACATGGTTACATTCATACTTTTTAAAATTGTATTACCCTTTTGAGGTGAGGCAACTTTCAATTATTATTTTTACTTCACCTCAAATGGAGGGCATATTAGTATGGGCATGTTTTGGAAACATGTTCTCTAAACTTTACATAATTATGAGATTTAGTATGGGTATGTCATATGGACATGGCTGCTATGTACCTAGGGATATGATATATTAATGTATATGGGTTGATGGAGATGTTGACATGTGGCACATATCCCCTTAGTTATATAGGTACAATATATTAGGATAATGGAGGAACTTGTGGAATTAGTACATTGGGTAATTGTCAACCTACATTGGGATTAGGATGTTACCCATCCCTGGGTTAGATAGATGTCTATATATAGGAGATGATTATCATGGTAAATATATCAAGTAAGCATTGAGTCTTCTATTGTAAGAGGATATTAGAGGTTGTCCCCTCGAAGAGACATTATGGAGTTATTACTTAATAAAGGAGTATTATATGGTGTTTCCCTACCTTAAGGGTATTTTTGCATATATTGAATATTTGAATCATATCAAGATCATATCAAGTGGTATCAGAGCTTCAATTTGGGCAATTTGTGTAGACAGAAACCCTAGTTTTTTTGAATCATCAATAATTTTTGATTGGTTTCTAATTTTTCCACAAATTTTTTACTTGATATTGAGAATATTTTAAATAAGTTACAATAAAAAAATAGAGATCTTTTGATTAGGTTTGAGGGAGTTATTGCTATTTTAGGGTTTATAATAATTTAGCCATATCTTCCGAAATGTAAGTAATTTTTATTCTAAAATTTTAAGGAAGATGTTTGAAGATATAATATAATCATAGTAAAAATTTCACAATTTTTAGAGTTGTTTTGTGTGATTTGTTGTGATTTTATGGTATTTCATATATTCAATTTAAAGATCTAATTTTGTGACATTTTTTTACAAAATTTTTATTGAGGTTCCAGTATCATAAGAGGAATCTACAGTAAAAATTTGGGACTTTTTAGATCATTTTTGTATGATTTATTAACATTTTATGGTTTCATGAACCCTAATTTTTTTTGTGGATCATGGAGTTGCAAAAAATTTCAGGGGAAGATGATGTTAATGCTAGAAAATGGTGGCTCAATTTTAAGGGGAATAATACTAAAACAATTTTATGGAAAATATAATTATCTCTTTCTTTGTCTAGGCTTGCATAACATTAGTGGTGTAATCAATTGAGCTTTGCACAACAATTTTCTTCATGGGAAGTAATGGAACAAATCTGTGTAGATCGATGGGGTATAAAAGAAAAAGAGGATGTAGAAGAGGAAGAAAATAATGATAAAGAAGAAGAAGATAAGGGTTCAAATAATTTGGTTCCAAAGAAATCTGAGTCAATTTTTCAATTTCATGGATGCATTCAAAAGAAGGTGTTTGTGTCCATAAACCCTACCAGCAAGTATAACTTCATTAACATGAATGTGGCCAAGCATCTACATGTTCAAGCAAATAATATCTAGGAGGTTCAAGTAGATGGTAAAAATATTTCAATGTTTGAAGATTTGAAGCTCATTATGGAAAAATATGTTTTGCATTCAGATTTTTATGCTTTGGATATGGATGATGTGGATATAGTTCTTGGATATCCATGGTTAGAGACTTTGGGAACAATGAATATTAATGTTTATAAAAAGTTCATGAAGTTTTGGTATAGGAAAAAGAAGATCACTTTACAAGATATCATAGTGAAAAAGGCACCAATAACAATCTAGGTAGATCATGAGGATGAGATTGAAATAGGTGATGAAGAGCATGATGAAGATTCAGATGATATAGATAAAGACACACTACAACTAGAAATGAAAACTTCATCTACTAAAGAGATAAAGAAGAAAAAGGTGGTAGAGTAGAATTAAAGGTGGATAAGGTCAAAATATTGGAAAAAATTGAGGTATATAGACACTCACATCATCATGAGAGGAAACAATCATGGAACTAGGTGAGCAAGTGTCATAACAACAATCATTTTGTCTATATAGGAAATGAAATTTCCAATCATTATGGATATGCATGGAATCTAAATAAAAAATACTATGGCACATGGAATGAATAGGGAAATCACTATGACTATGCATGGAAAAATACCTACTATGGTCTTGGTTGGAATCAAAGTAGCATAGTAGAATATGTTACATGGAATAAAAAGAGGAATAATTATGCTTAGACACCAAAGAAACATAATTATGATCATGAATGAAATCAAAGGAGCACAATGGAATTTGGAAACAATCTTGGAGAGCTATCACCTGCCAAGATCACATATGGATGGCTAGATGATCGATATTGGAGACAAGTGTGCAATGATTTAAAGCACACTCATTATTTGGTTTCTTCTTATGTTTCAGGGATGAAACATGTCAAGGAGGGAAGTAATGCAATGTACCTAGGGATATAATATATTAATGTATATGGCTTAATGGAGATGTTGACATGTGGCACATATCTCCTTAGTTATATGGGTACAATATATTAGGATAATAGAGGAACTTGTGGAATTAGTACATTGGGTAATGGTCAGCCTAAATTGGGATTAGGATGTTACCTATCCATGGGTTAGATATATTTCTATATATAGGAGATGATTATCATGGTAAAGATATTAAATAAGCATTGAGTCTTCTATTGTAAGAGGATATTGGAGGTTGTCCCCTTGAATAGACATTGTGGATTTATTCCTTCCTAAAGGAGTATTATATGGTGTTGCCCTACCTTAAGGGTATTTCTTCATATATTAAATATTTGAATCTTATCAAGATCATATCAATGGCTTCCACACATTCACACTTTCCATATTATAATGGAGGCATGCTTTGTAATCATGTTATCCACATTTATTTAGTATTTGGTGCTTATACTAGTTTGTAGATTCAGTGGGGGCATGTCATATGGGCATGGATTCCACACATTCACAATTTCTAGATTACAGTGGGGGCATGCTTGGGAAGCATGTTCTCCACAATTATTTGATATTTGGTACTTATACTAGTTTATAGATTCAATTGGAGCATGTCATATGAACATAGCTTCCACACATTCATAATTTTTATATTTGGTGGAGGCTTGATTTCAAATCATTTAATACACACTTTCATTTAGTATGGTACTTATATTGATTCATAGATTCAATGGCGGCATGCTTTGGAATCATGTTCTCCACACCTACTCAGTATTCAACATCTCCAATTTACATTGGTGGCATGTTTTTGAAACATGTCCTCCATATTGGTACTTATATCAATTTTATATTTCTCCATATATAGTGGGGGCATACTTTGATGTCCTTCACACTTATATAGTGTTCTAAATTGGCCAAAACATAGAGTTATATGATCTAGATTCACATTTGTGGTATAAATCTATACATATTACCATTGTTATACATAGTTTTAGCATGAGACATATCTAAGGTGCATATGATCCAATGAAGCAGATCAAAGTCAATTTATCAAAGGAACCTATGAATAAATGCACTAGTAATAAGTGTCACAATCATGGATCTTGTACAGTAAATATATGGAGTGATTTAAAGTTAAATGATCAAGGATTAATGAAAGAATGCCAAGTGTCTCACTAGTGGGAACTAATAGTAAAATTATAGAAGGTATGTGAGGATGCCAAGTGTCACATTCATGGGAGTTCATTAGAGATAAAGTTTGATCTTGTCAAAAGATCAAAAGGTGAGTGATTTATAGTGAAATGAATATCTAACAAAGCAAGTGGACTCAATGGGATCTAGTGATTGATGTTTAAGGACATAGAGGTGAGTTAAATACTACGATAGTTTGACGAGATCGATGGTGTATATTATTTCCAAAAACTTAAGAAGAAATGAGATGAGATTAAGAGATCGAGGCTTTATGTTAGACAAAGGTAAAGTACATGCAACTTTAGAGATCTAATGACATGTGGGATCTTAGATCTAAATATTTAATGGATGTGTTTTAAATTTGGAACATTAAAACTTGGAAGCATACAAGGATCTAATAAAGAGTGTGATCTTGTCAAAATTTGATCTAACCAATGCATTTTAAAGTTGAGAAATTTGAATAAAGACCAGCAAATCATGGTGAAAACTTAAAATCAATAATCATTATTTAAATATATGTTCATCCCAATGGTCAAGCAAAGAAACATAGGTAAGCTATAAAATATGACATAGATAATGAAATAGATCATTTTGATTGATCTAAATTGTGTAATATGGCATGTGCATCAAAACTAGAGCCTAGTATATGCTAAAAATAATAATGAGACAAAGAATCATGGTGGTGAAGCATGAATTCAAAAAGAGAGAAACTTTTAGGAGTATGATGCATTACAAACTAAGTGTGAACATAGAGAAGAAGAGAAACCTAAATCAAATTCTTGTGTGTGTGTGTGTGTGTGTGTGTGTGTGTGTGTGTGTGTGTGTGTGTGTGTGTGTGTGTGTGTGTGTGTGTGTGTGTGTGTGTGTGTGTGTGTGTGTGTGTGTGTGTGATCTAGGATATAGGAAAATGTTGATGGTGTAACTGATTTATGTCAAATATAAAAATATAGAGACACAAAGATAGATAGGCAGAGAAGAGAAGAGAAGAGAGAGATGTACAAAGCATAAGCAATTACAGACCAAACCTATAATAGAGAAATGAATTGGATTCATTTGAATCATATATGTAATTTGGAGTTGTAGCTCCATTATAGATCTGATAGGTTGCTACATATAGATAAGCTAAGTTGGTTCTTAGTTAGGGAGTTGGTGTTTCCTTAGATTAAGTACTCTTAAACTAGGGGATTGGTGCCTCCTTAGGTTTGGTGACCTTAAACATTATAACCAATGAGGTTATTTATTGTGAGACTAGATTAGAATAGTATATTCTAGCATATATTCTCATGGTGGTTTTTCCCATATTAGGTTTTCCATGGTATATCTAGTGTTATGCATATTTTTGTGTATGTGATCTATACATATATTGTTAGTATACATTAAAAAAAAATTAAAAAAGGATTAAGTTAGTCAATCTACTGATTCACCCCCTCTTAGTAGATAGTTGTGTTCCAATAATTAGTATCAAAGCCTTGGTTCCTTAAAATAATCTTAATCAACTCAAGTAGATCTTGGATAGTGAACACAAATGGATAGTCAAGAAGGCTCTTTATCAAACAAATAACCTCTCTTTGATGGATCAAACTATGAATTTTGGATCATTAGAATAGAATAATATTTATCCTCATTAAGGTTTGATGTATGTATTTATATTGTAAATAGATGTGCATCCCTTGCTACAACTCTAACTGATCAGGCTTCAGAGAAGGCATATGAGAGAAATGCCAAGGCTAAGAATGTTATTCTATTGGATTATATAATTCAGAGTTTGTCAAATTCATACATTATCAAAATGTACAACAATTCATATCTAGAAAAAATTAAAGAACATATATGAAGGTGATGGCAAGGTAAAACAAGACAAGATACAAACATTCAAAGGCAAGTTTGAGAGCCTTAAAATGAAATAATAAAATAAAATTATAGACTTTCTCCTTAGAGTAGATGAAATATTCAATGCAATCAGAGGCTTTGGAGAAGAGATGAAAGATATAGTTATTGTCAAAAAGGTCCTAATATCTCTTCCATCAAGGTATGATTTTAAAATATCTAAAACAGAGGAAGCAAGAGATCTAGATAAAATCATTGTTGATGAGTTTCATGGAACATTCACAACCTATGAGATGAGAATGGGAGAAACAAATACCTTCAAGAGAGAATCTACATTTCTAGCATCCAAACTAGTAAAGATAGAAGTACCTACATTTGGATTTGAGGAGATTAATGAAGAAGAAGACAACTTTATCAAAAGATTAAGAAGAGGGTCTATAAATTATAAAGGTAAGTTACCCATTAAATAATTTAACTATGGTAAAGTAAGACATTTTGCTACTAAATTCCCTTATAATAAAAATGATAACTTTGAGCAAGAAGAGGATAGTAAAAATATGAAACCCCACTATTAAAATAAGAATAACTTCTTTAAAAATAATAAATGAATATGCACAAAAGAAGACAGTGATTCATTAGATGACAATGCTAGCTCTGATGATGATCATGACTATGATTTTATGGCTAAGGAAAAGGAAGTCCTATTCATGACATTAAGATCAGCTTCTATGAATTAAGAAGTTGAAGACTTAGATGAATAAGAAGGATAAGTGGATCTAGAGTGTGAACTCATCTATGCTCTAAAAGAAATTGACAAGCTAATAAAAGAGAACTCAAAACAAAAAAAATGGATAAAAGGAGATTGAAAAAGTGTCCAAAAATATTGAAAAATATGATTAGATGGTGTTTATCCTAAAGACACAAGTTGAAGAGGCTAAAATAATAGATGTATTCAAACTTGAACTACAATCTAAATCTGATGAGTGCATGAAGCTAGAAGTAGAGACAGTGGCTTTGAGAAAAGAACTTGAGAAATCTAAAGATCAAATAGATAAAGGTATAAAGCTGAAAGGAGGATCAAACATTCTTGATGATTTGATCAACTCTCAAAATCCTTCAAAAGAGAGATCTAGTATTGTTTATGAAACATGAAAAAGTCCCATGACTAGTACATTTGCAAATCTATATGACAACTTCAAAGCAAAATAAGAATCAAGGGTAAAGAAAGAGAAAGCTTGCAAGAATGTCTCTATAGATATAAAGACAAGCACTGCTACTATGAATAAAGATAAAGAAGAAAAGAGGAAGACAAAGGTAGATAATGAAGATGGTTTCATAAGAGTGAGAGACTTGAAAAGCCAAAGTTTAGAAGAGCTCCCCATCCTATACAAATAAATGTTATGAACATGTATTCCTCATCTTTCTATGGTTATTATTATACCTATAATCAGTTTGTTCATAGGGATATTGATTCTAGAATTGTACCTAAAAGGAGAATAAATTTTTTAAGCAAAAATTCATTTATATCCTTGTTAGATACAAATGTAATATGTTATAATTGTAATAAATCTAGTCACATAGATAAACAATGTAGAACAAACATTGTAAGAACAAAAACATAAAGTAAGAGGAAAGGCATGCTCCCAGGGTGAACAAATGTTCACAAGTCTCTGAAAAAGGGGAAAATAAGCCAAATAAGAAACCCAAGGATGTGTGGA
Organism: Torreya grandis; assembly: GCA_037957365.1. NCBI lineage: Eukaryota > Viridiplantae > Streptophyta > Pinopsida > Cupressales > Taxaceae > Torreya > Torreya grandis. Next base: position 1,733 of record JARHVA010003459.1, on the reverse strand, counting down.
AAGTGAAATATCAATCTATGATTTCTTAAACTGTACTTTATGCTAAGGAGCAAAATTTGTGGGTAATAGATAGTGGTTGCTTAAAACACATGACTGGTGACAAGAGCAAGTTCATCAAATTGAGAAAATATAAGGAAGGATTTATCATCTTGGGAGACAAAACTGTAGTAAACATTAGAGGTAAAGGAACCTTGAACATAGATGGAAAACTAACTCCACATGATGTCCTTTATATTGAAGGATTGAAGAATAACCTACTAAGTGTCAGCCAAATGTGTGATAATGGATATAAGGTCACATTTAATACATAAGGCTACAAGTTAAGGAGATATAGAACACTAGTTTCAGAAGGGAAAAGAACTAAAAGAAATATCTATAATCTTGTTGAAGTAAATGATAATAGCTTCTTGATAGGAATGATTGATGACAGTTGGTTATGGCATAGAAGAATGGGTCATGTTAACTTTCATAACCTAATCACAGTGAGCTCAAATAAGTGTGTTAGACACATGCCTAAGATAACCAAACTTGTAAACACTACTTGCAAGGAATGTCAACAAGGCAAGTAGACAAGGGTCATATTTCAAATAAAGGAGTATGCAACTTCAAAGCCTATAAAATTAGTTTATAGTAATATTTGTGGTCCTACTAAGATAAGAGGATCTAAAGGAGAGAGATATTTCATGTTATGTGTAGGTGATTAATAAATAATGACATGGGTAACCTTTTTAAAGGATAAGTCTTAAGCATTTGAAAGATACAAGATCTTTAGGGCCATGGTAGAGAATGAGATAAGATGAAAAATAAAATGCTTAAGATCTGATAGAGGTGGAGAATTCACCTCAAATGATCTCATAGAGTTCTATGATAAACATGGAATCAAAATACATTACTCTACAGTAAGGAATCCATAGTAGAATGGAGCAGTAGAAAGAAAGAAAGAATAGGACAATCAAGAAGATGGAAAGAACAATACTAAAAGAGGCCAAGTTACCTAATGGATACTAGAGAGAAGTAGTCCAAATAATTGTATATATATTGCATAGATTTCAACTAAGGGTAAATGCTAACAAAACTCCCTATGAACTTTGGTATGTTAAACCTACCTTTGTTAAGTACTTTAGAGTGTTTGGAAGTAAATGATACATCAAGAGAAAAGAAGACAAGTTGGGAAGCTTTGAATCAAGATGTAATGAAGGAATATTTCTTAGTTATTAAACCGAAAGAAAATCTTACATATGTTACAACAAAAGGTTACACAAGATTATAGAGAGCATCAATGTCAAGGTTGAAGAAGCATTGAAATAAGTTAAACCTAATAGAGAATTCTATATTAAATAAGAAGAAGCTAATGAAGATCATAAGGAAGTAAATGAAAAGGCATCTACAAGATTTTTTCAAAAGGATCATCCTATAGAGTAGATCATTGAAAATAAAAATGGAGTTCAAATAAGAAGAAGAGTTGAAATGAATAAGGAGCAAGTAAGTTTTGCCCTAATGTTTGAAATTGAGCCTAAGAGCTATTTTGAAGCCAGCAATGATGAGAATTAGCTAAAATCCATGGATGAAGAGCTGAGCCAAATTTAAAAGAACAAAACTTGGGATTAGTTCCAAGACCTATAAACAAGAATGTAATAAGTATAAATTAGGTATTTAGAACATGCTCAATGAGGATGGAACTATCATAATAAATAAGGTAAGATTCATGTGCAAAGGATATGAACAAGTTGAAG